>JABTTQ020001196.1:0-107536 GCA_016081115.2 Rehmannia glutinosa
ATTGGCTGCATTACGGTCCTATTTTCTGCCGTTGTAAAATGTAAGCTTTATACTTATCAACAGTCCAACCGCTTTATACTTCTTCTTTAGATTCACTTACATCCTAGCGTTTGTGACCGCAGGGAGATCAACCAACTCCCATGGTTTTTGGCTAATGTGGACTGACTGATTTCACTATTGATAGCTTTGCCGCAGCTGAGCACCGACTACTTGTGAGCCTTTTAACGAGTTCGCCTACCATCTAACATAAATGTTAGAAGTCAGTCCAGGACTTATCCACTTTATGCCTTTCTTACTTCGCTCTTAGTTCTTCACCATTCGTGTCAACTAATTGTTCACAAAGTGTGACAAAGAAATATCGTACTGCTTGTCTGTTCCGCAGTATTATAACACCAAGTAACACCTTTAGCAACATTCCGCAGAATACTCATAGAAATTGCTCATGTTATAACACCGGCAACACCTGAAGACTCCGGTAAACGCTCCCCAATAGCCAAGCTTTAAACTTCCATCTATCATTTCTTTACAAGGATAAATATTCTCAATGAATATAGCATTCACCAATTATGGTATCAATCATTTTCTCGATATTCCTCGACTTATGTACTATAAAACAATATGCACTATCAAGTGCATAACTAATAAATACACAATCGACCATTTTAGACCGATTTTAACTTGCTTTGCTTGTAGTATTGCAACTCTTAGCTAAACACCCACACTTATGTATTTATATGCTTACGATTTTTCTACAATTCATGAGTCTTATCTTTTTCTTTTTAATGATTTTATTCAATATGTGGTACGCCATTAAACGACTTCCCCACACATATTCGGAAGCCTTTATTCAACTCCGATTACACTTGCACTTACATGTACCATGGTCATTTCATTATCATTAGAATGCTTTTTTCATTGTTCTATTACTATTAGAACTCATATAACAATACCGCTTTTAACCTGGTTCAAACAAATTTCATAACCTTTTTCCAACAATTTTGTTCAACCATTTTTACAACCAGTGTGACTTAGATGTTGTCACACATTCAACAACACTTCGCACTTACTTGCCCTCGAGGTCATTAGTGTTCCAACACTTTGGCAAATCTCCTCGCAGTTCTATTCATCATTCTCCGCTTCTCGCAAGTTACAACACCTCGCATAACACCTTCCTCGCGAATTGTGGCATAAGTTGTCCCTTGTGGTGTTACAACACTTGCATAACACTTTATGTAACACTTAAAATCGCAAATCGAACCTCGAAAGCCAAAAAGTGAGACAAAGTGTGGTCATACCCCCTTACACGCGCTAGATCCGTTAGAATTTCAAAAAGATTCCAACACAATTTACTCGAGTCTCTGTTTCAAGACTTCATGGATTTTAGCTTCAAACTTCCGATTGCTTTCTTTCGATTTTCAATCGAACAACCAGGCCACTAATCCAATTTCTTCAGCTTATGCATTTAGAACCGCGAAAATTCTCTTCCAACCTAGTAACAACATCTAAACGATGCAACCATTTGGAATTTTCATTTAAACAACATTCCTTCAAAGATGAAAATCATGCGGATCAGTTGAAACTTTTAGACTAGTTTCCAATATATTTTGGATTTTTGGAATCATTCATTTTTCAATCCAAAAATTAGAAATAACGAACCTCTTGGAAAATACATCCTCATTTTCATATTTCTTTCAAAACCATGAACCTTTGAAAACATCTTCTTTCTTTATATCAAATCACACAATACATACAGAAATGTACCACTAAGTCTGCGAAGACAAAGTTACTTACATAGGAAATCATCCTAGCCCCACGCTTCCAAACGCAACGCCGTTTAGCAACAAATACAATTCCAGCAACCACCAAGGTCTTCTCTCTCGATTTATCTCCAAGTCAATGCTCGCTTTCTCCTCGCCATCGTGAAGGTACAATATTTGTCGTTTGCGGATTGGAAAAATTACAATGTTACAACGGAAAAAGCCTTTAAGATGGCTTACAAAACAAAACATAAAATTACAAGAAAAGTAAAACCTAACTATTACAATTTCGACGGATTCCAACTCCGTACATTGAATCGGCTTAACTTTATAAGTCGAGTCGAGCAAGACCTCTTTCTCGCAAGACAATACATCCCGACTAAAGGTTCACTTCGCCAGACGACGAATGTCCCCAAAGATAAAACAAACCTCCCTAACTTTGTGTAAAGTAGCACCACCGACACAAAGGCACCTTTCAACTTGAAAGAGCGAGAATCGACCGTGACACTCTCCGAGTGTGCATTGGAAGTGTTCTTGGAAAATATTCTTCTAAAAGTTACGACACTTCAAGTTAATATGCAGATATATGCAATTTTTCTGTGTATACCGACTTCATCTATTCCTTCTAACCCTCTCAATGCAACAAAAATCCTAGACTTATATGTGCCATCATTTCCAACTCATGAAGGGAATTAAAGATAAAGAGAGTTTGCATTAAACCACATGCAACCCCATGAGTTATGTAAACCCTTATTATGACTACCACTTGAGGAGTTACAAACTCCAAAAGACATACTTAACCTGGGACACCTAATGTTCGATTCATACACATGAACCTAGAAACCTCCAACGCCTAGATATATCAGCCGATAAAGGTCTTTTTATGCATGTTTTATGTGTATATTTGAGTAGAATTTGAGTTATTTTGTTGTTACTTCTAGCTTTTGATCAGATATTGTTTATACTACCGCGAGGTGCTTTTATTGGTGTAGATTGACCATTCTGGGGCTAATTTTTGAATTTTGGACCATGGATTCATGTCAAACATACCGAGTTTTGGCGGCAAATACGCTGAAATTACAAAGCCCAAACAAGATCATTTTGGGGCTTTTGGTCCAACACGGTTGGGGTGTCGCGCAACACGCCATGTTCAAACAGGCGTAAAAATCACAATTTTTGTGCTTCGGACAGACTTGAACACGGTTGGCCGCGGTCGTGGATAACACGGGCTATGTTAGAGCGACATGGCCTGGCCGCCGTACGCACGATACGCTGCCATGTCGCATCAATTTTCAGCAAATTTCAAAGACGCAGGTGGCTGGTCGGGCGACACGGGCCGTGTTCGGGGACTTTTTATAACTTTTCCATGCTTAAAATTATGGAAAACTCACCAACCAAGCTTTTTGACTCACTTTTCAGACACCTTTAACACCCTATTTTGCTACAACATGTCCCCATATTCCCCTCAATTATCATTTGAATACAAGACCACCAACCCAACAATGAATCGAGCATTTGTTTAACAAAGCGATGGCATTATTAATGTGTTCAGACAAATATAATGTCTATAAAAGCCAAGAGTATGAGCTGGGAATCATTCCATTCATCAGATATTCATTGATTCATTCTTCTAAGTTACAAAGCAAAAATACATTGAGAAAAGAGAGGCAGAGCTGGGAAGTTTGAAGAGCATTACAGCTTATAGGCGTTGAGCTCAACATCATCAATCAACGGCTTAAGTCTTGTATTGGTCTTGAATAAGAGCTAAGTACACCATGTCCATTTTATTCAAATCATCTTGTAGGTAGTATACTCTTTTTATCAAAGCCATGAAGCTTAAACCCTAAAAGGCTTAAAATGTAATGAAACCCAGAATGGATTTGTGATTGGCGTGTGTATGTTTTTTAATAAAATCTTCATATTTTGTGTGATTCACTTATATTATGCTTTTGCTCATTCAATTGATATATGCTAGTTATTGATTTGGAAGTTTATTTTTCATCCCGAAATCGAGATTCATGGTGAAATAATAACTTATATAAGTGAAAAGAGTTGCATGCAATCCTAGATATAGACGATATAAATCTTCCGATTAGTGGTCAAACCTAATATGGGAATTCAAATCGTTATAATGTTATCTTGGAGATTTAACTAGAAAAGAGATTTCAGCTTAATCAACTCGAGATTAGTTTACTATGGGCGGTTTAACTTAAATTGGGAATTTCTACTGGCCCACAAGACATGAGATTTTATTAAAGAGCCGGTTTTTGCTTAAGCGGCTTGCGGTTGAATTTCTTAACTTGTCAAATCACAAAAACATTCTAGGCAGGGATTTACATTCAAACACACTTCTATCTCTGATTTCTTTATTCTACAAATTTTACTTTATTTTACAATTTATAATTGTTTTCCTTGTCATCAAACAAAAACTCAAATTTGTTAGATAAATAACAAAAAGACGGTAGAATTATTAGTATCTTTACAATCCCTCGTGGGAATGACACTCCAGATTTAATAATCTATACTATAAAACGATAGGCGCACTTGCCTACTTCACGCTTAGTTTAGCTGAGCCATCACAGCCCAACAGCTTACTTGAATTTGGGTCAAACCCATTTTCAAGTTAAAACCAATGAACTCGAACCCGAGCCCAGGGCCTGGCCCCGATCCAAGGCCCATTCGTGATCATACACTGTTATAATATATCTAACCAATAACACCTTATAGTATTTATACTTTTAATAAACTATGCCCATTCGCTGGGTACAACTCCTCGTATTAATTTCTCACCATCACCTAAATTTGTTTTGAGAAATAAAAAATACTACAAACATTTACTCGAAAAGAGATTAATAATTTATCATTCAATTCTCCTCCATCTAAATTAAAAGCCACCAAAATTTGGCTACTGGGTCGGGACACTCACTTTATCAAACCAAATTTCCAACAATATATAGATTTGTCATGTTAAAACTTAATATTTTGATATCTCATGTGAAATATATTAAGATCGAAAAGATATGGTAAAATTATTTATCTATCACTGCCGTTAGAATTCGGTCGACCTAAGTTCTGCGTTGGAGTTGTGCAAAGAGTGGTTTGGACACACTCCTGCAGATATCACCAAATAAACTTTGTATTTTTTTGATTCTTTGCTTATTTTATCAATTAAGAAAATAACCAAATCATAAAAATGAGATTGAACACAGATAGAAATTTGCACAAGTATAAAAATACTTGTGCGGCGCCACTAATGCAAAAACAATGAAGTAGAATATTGATTACACAAAAATGTTAATGACAAAGACTTCCCTATCAGACGATCTTTCTACTCGACCTTCTACCGAAGCCAAGAGAACAACTATAACCCATCCCGTGACACAGATCGTCTTCAAAGCTAGCAAGAATAATCCTCCCAAGAGGTTAGAAAGTGCGACGCCATACACTATCGAACACACTTGACACCTCATTCATTCTTCAGAAAAAACTTGGACTCTTTGTGAAAAACTCTAATCTTTTGCTCGAACTGCCTCAGCCTTTGTGTAATCTCCTTGCTCTTTATAGAACGGCCATATCCCTACAAAACAGGTCATACAACCAACTTTTGCCAAGGGGGTTAGTGAGATTGATAGATGTTGGTTCCTTTGAGTGAGGGACACAATCCCCACTATCTCTCAACTCCCAAACAAATTCGACTTATATCTTCAAATCCACGAATCTGGGCCTCGGCAAATTATTAAAGCCTATTTTTTGTTCTAGAAAATCGCAAAATAACAAGATAAAAACATTTTAAAATTATTGAAGCCACTCAATAAGTCAACTCTAATAATCTCCCCTCATAATTTCAACAAAACTCGCACGAAAACCCGACAAAATAATGTCCAAATAATCACAGATATACGTTTTTTACATGATTTTGATGATTATGTTCGATTTTGTTCAAATGAGTTTTTTAAACCAAAACAATGTCCCTAAATGTTGTCTAAATACTTCCCGATCGACTTTAAAATGTTTTTATTTATTTTTCTCGGAGTATTTTTTGGAGTTTATTTTCATAAAAATTGACAACACATTTGTTCTCAGTTCGACTCATTGCCCATAAAAGCAACCCGCACTGAGCTTGAGCCGAGAAACGTAAAATGAGGCGTAAGCAGTGCAGAGATGACTCTGTATTCAGGTCGACCCAGGTGGTCGACTCCCTGGTAGGACCGGGCGCGACCGGCACTGAGTTGGTTTTTTTCGTACTTCTCTGCTTTCGTGTCCAACTGTCCAACCGGAACATAGCGGCTGACGTCGCACTTCTCCGATCGTCCTTCTGTAAAAATTTGCGTATCTAATTTCAATTTTATCCTCGCATTGCATCGGTTTTAACCCTATGTTTATCAAGAACTATCCGCTATGCTCGCATAGCTTTTCCTTTACGCCATGGATTGATTTCTAACAGCTTATATTGATCATTTTAAATGGTTTTTGTGTATAAATCACTCCCCTATGAGAGCAATGCCTGGAAAAGAAAGCCAAGTCCTCTCCTATAAATAGAGACTTCGCTCACAACAAGATACAACACTTTTATACAAGCAAAGAGCAATTGAGCAAACACTTTCATATATCTTGTTGTATTAGCTAAGCACTTTACACTGCACAAATTTAAGGTTCAGGCTTTCACCCCGATTACACTTCAAACTATCAGATCAATCATTATTGAAGTTGTAATCTTGATTTTGGTCATCATTCAACCAAGATGATCCCTTTTAGTATTCTCGTGGTAAGAATACACTTGGGTGATCTAGGTGATAGTGTTTCCATGCTGGTAATCTTCAAAGGTGTTGTAAAGAGGTTGGGTAATCCTGGCGCAGGAAAGAGGTTATGGTAATTATAAGGTGTTGTATTAATTTTTGCAAATTAATAAAATCTTTTTTTCTTTTTTGAAATCCATCCCTGATATACCCGTGGTAGTAGATTAGTGCCCTAGGTGGGGTTGAATCACTATAAGCCGATTGGTGTGCTATTTATTTCTCGATTTAAAGATTTCCATCTTGCTTGAGTTTTTCAAAAGAGGGCAAAATATGAAAACCGGATAATCTATTCACCTCAGATTATTGTAGCCACTTGGACTAACAAGTGGTATCAAAGCCAAAACTCTTTGGCTAGATCGCCCGAAAGAGGAAAGATCCATGGCTACTTGTGGCAAATTTATGTTGATGATATTATCTTTGGTGCTACTAATGATTCTTTTGCGCAAGAAATTTCTAAGTCGATGCAATGAGAATTTGAAATGAGCATGATTGAGCTCAACTTTTCGACTCCAAATTAAGCAATATCAAGAAGTATTTACATTTCAAATCAAAGATACAAAAGAACTTTGAAAAAAGTTCGGCATTGAAGCAGTGAAGAACCGCCTCTTACTCCCATGGCAACAAAATGTCAAAATTGACAAAGATGAGAAAGGCAAGTTCTTGGATTTTCTTAATCAAAGTATCGAGGTATGATTGTGAAGTTTATTTTATTTAATCACAGAGATGGGACATACGCCGTATTTATGCGCCGTTTTCAAAGAATCCTAAAGAATTTATATGAGTGCTACAATGCTGATTTTTTATATTTGAAAGGCACTATTCAATATGGTTTATTTTATCCATAATGAAAATTTTTCTCATAAAGCAAGAAGTGATTCTACTATGCGGAAATATCCATGATCGTAAAAGCGCATTCCTGGGATCATGTCAATTTCTTCCGCCGCTTTTTGTTGTACTCAACTTCTTTCGATTTAAACAAACCTTAGCGGATTACAAATGCTCTTCTTTGAAAACGTACTATCTTTTTGCGGATAATATATCCGCTTATAAATATTGCTTTCAAACCCGCTCATCATAACTGCATCAAAAACATATTGAGATTCGACATCATTTTCTAAGAGATTGTGTTTCAAAACGAAAAATTGAGATATCTTTGTATCATCTCAAGATCAATTAGCTGACATTTTTACAAAACCGCTTATCTTCTCGAAACTTTTGCATCGACATTTGAGCTTGTTGCTAGGCATAATGCATATCAATGAGGCTTACGCCGCATTTTGCATTTTTAAAACTTAGGGTAAAAATCGATTTTTGGTTGAAAATTCGGATTTTGGAAAAACTAAATGGATAAATAATGTAGTGGTTGAGGGCAACGTCGCTTCTTAACGCCGACTGTCGCCCAAGCCATTTCTTAGATTAAAATGGTTCCGCTTCAAAGATTCGCAACTTTAACATTTTTGGCCATTTTTCGTCCCTTTGCCAAATTTTACATATTTCATTCAACAATGGTTTTCATGCATCTTTTTCTACAACATGGACATTGTATATCATGATCATCATCATTATAGCTCATCTTTTCCGATCAAATGGTAAGAATTTCTCTTCTTTTGCTCAATCGTATCGAACTCCTCGAGTTTATGACCTTATGGTATATTTCTGATATTTTTCGCAAATGATTTTGATGAACTTATCTATTATGTTGTATTGCATAATGACGAGGTGAATTGCGATAAAATTTTTGGCTTTTTAAAACATTTACATGGGTTATATATTAACCTTTATTTTTCACGCACAAGGTGTCTGGCGAAATGTCGAATGAAAATATCAACTTACATGATTCTCTTTGCTTTCCCAAAAGTCTCCAACATCTATTGAGATCATGTTTTTGCCTAATAAAACAAGCTTATGAACTCTTCATGATACATTTATCCCATTTTCTTCGATTTTTACGCTTTAATTGCTCAATCCTGCTGATAAAAACCGGCCCTTGGTGCACTTTTGATTATTGTATGGTGTTTTTACCATCCTAACATTCTTTTTGATGATTCCAAAGAGAGAAACAGAAATTGGTCGTTAGCTCAAGAAAAGCTAATAAAAGCTCACAATAAAGCTATGGCTTCTAAAGCCAAGAACACGCTAGTCATGGCTTCAATTTGACTCAAATGAAATTGATTATAAGTGCATTGTGACAGCAGGAGCTACGGCCATGATGTTTATGGATGCATCTTATATGTTTATAGCCAGACGCTTAGCTTATGAAAAATCTTTTGTTTATATGCTCATAGATGAGCTTAGATGTAATAAGTTTTTTAACGATACCACTACCAAAACCTAAAACCGATTTGTTTTCAAAGTCGCCCCTCGAGAAAAAATTGTTTTCGTTTGTAATCATCAAAAATGGGAGTTTGTTAGATATTTATCATGATTTGATGATTATGTTCGATTTTGTTCAAATGAGTTTTTAAACCAAAACAATGTCCCTATATGTTGTCTAAATCTTCCGATCGACTTAAAATATTTTTTACTATTTTTCGGAGTGCATTTTTTGGAGTTTATTTTCATAAAAAATTGACAACACATTTGTTTCAAGCCGACTGGTCCGACAGGCAACCCGATTCCAGTTGCCGAGCCGAGAAACAAATGAGGCTAAAGAAAAAGCGTAAGTGGTATACTGATCGATTGGTGTGGTCGATCGGGTGAGGGCGACTCTGCACTGGGAGTCGCTTTTTGTTCCGCATCGCTTTCAAATTTCTTCTACGTCCAACGTCATTAGCTGGTACACGCACTTGGCCGCATCCCTCCGACTGGCCTCCCGTGTAAAATTAACCCAATTTCAATCTTATCCCGCACGCACTCGCTTAACCTATGTTTATCAAAGAACTATCCGTCATGCTGCATTCCATTTTGTGGGATTTGATTTCTAACAGCTTATATTGATCATTTTAAATGGTTTTTGCGTTAAATCACTCCTTTATGAGCTAGAGCCAATGGAAAAAGAAGCCAAGTCCTTCCTATAAATAGAGGCTTCATTCAAGCAACACGATACAACACTCTATACAAGCAAAGAGCACCGAGAGCAAACACTTTCATATATCTTGTCAGACAAATTCAAGACTTTCACTTACACAAATTTGAGGTCTGTGCTTTCAATTCTTGATTACACTTGTACTCATATCATCAATCATTATTGAGTTGTAATCTTGATTTTGGTCATCATTCAACACAAGACATCCTTTGGAGTATTCTTGTGGGTAAGAATACACTTGGCTGATCGTGTGATGCTTGCTCATGTCAGGTAATCTTCAAGGTGCTAAAGAGGGTTGTAATCCCCATGCGTGAAAGAGTGGTTACGGTAATCCTTAAGGTGTTGTATTAATTTTTTAAATTAATAAAATCTTTTTTCTTTGAAATCCATCCCGATGCATCGCGGTAAGAGATTAAGTCCTTAGGGTTGAACTACTATAAATCGATTTGTGTTTATTTACTTCAAGATTTGAAGATTTCATCTTTGTTTGAGTTTTTCAAAAGAGGGCAACCTCAAAACTCGGATAATCTATTCACCCTCTAGATTATTGTAGCCACTTGACTAACAATAACAACAATGCACAAACATATCCTTAATAAAGAATAATCCATCCAAAGTAATCACAAATACAGTAACCAAGATTAGAATTCTCCCAAAACTCATCATCATAATAACTATGAAAGACTACTAAGTATAAAAGGAGTAGAACATCACAACTAAATATAGGAGAAATCAATCATAAAATAGTTCAAATACATGCTCCCCTGAAACACACACAATCTCCAAAGTAAAAACAAGAACAAGAAAGAATCTGTTTTTAGAGTACAATTATCCCTTACACAAAAGTTAACATCAAACATCCTCGCCAAATACATCTTCAACACAAGAGAATGGTCACTGATTTTTAGATTGCTGAGGGTGTTACTAAAGAGGGCAACACCTTCATTGACACCTTCAAAGAACACCTTCATCGACACCTTCAGCAGCGAATTTGATTTGCCCATCCGCCCCACACCGCACCCTCGCAAATCGGTACTCAACTTCTTTCATCTTCTCCCACTTGCCCCGCCCCCTAAGATTTCAATTCCCTGCTCCAACATCGCCACAGGCTAATGTCTCCTTTTCGGGCAGAATTAGCTTTCGTTTTCATTCACGCGAGTAAATATCTCAATTTGGGCAATGGCATTTTGCAATCAAGCCGGCACATGCGAAGTGGGAACAGCATGAATTGTCAAGAGGTGTGCATGGAGGTGTTTGATACATGTTTTTATCTTAATTTTGATGATTTTATTTTTACACCAAAATAATGTTTTTAATCTAAGTCCAAATACTTTTAACGATCTAAAATGTTTTTACTATTTACTCGAGTATTTCTTCAAGTTTTATTTCGTATAAAATTGACAACACTTTTAATGATTTTATGTTAATATGTTTTTACATCAAAAATGTTTCTAAATGTTGTCTAAATACCCCCGACCGGTTTAAAATGTTTTTACTAAATTTTCTGAGTATTTCTTGAAGTTTATTTTCGACAAAAATTGACAACATTTCTATCTCGAGTCAACCGGGACGCCCATAGCAACCCGACCAAGAAAAATTTTGGAACAAAAATGAGATGGGATAGAAATGGCCAGTGACTACCGACAACAGATCGGATCGGGTGAAAGGTTGACCGCCGACATCCCCGCCGACCAGACTGGGCACTGCTTGAAACAAAAAATGACTTTACTTTTTCATTAGCGGGGACCGTCAAGGTATAGTCGACGTCAAAGACCCTTGACCGGCTGCTCTCCAGATAAATTGTTGATTCGCTTAATTCAAATCAGATTTCTGTATGCATCGTCACCCTCAAGTTTGACAGAAATTTCACCGCTTTTGATGAAGAAAAAACTTTCCTTAAATTGTGGGATTGATTTCAATGTGCCTATATTATTGATTTTAATTGCAATTTTTGTAGATTTTCAATCCCCAAGAGGAGCCTATGTTTGATCAATCATCTCCTATAAATAGAGGAAGCTTGAGCAACCAATACAAGATTGAGATACAACACAACAAGAGACATTCCAAGAAAACACTTGTTCTTCATTGTTATTATTCTTGTTGTAATTTGCGTAGCTTATCACTTTCACATATTGAGGTCTAGGCTTTCATTTCTGATTACACTTGCACTCAAATTATATTATTCATTATTGAGTTGTAATCTTGATTTTGGTCATCATTCAACACAAGATATCTTTCGCAGTATTCTTTGTGGAAAAATACGTTTTGGGTGATCTAGGGTGATAGGTGTTTCAAGATTGTGGTGTTTCTGAGGTGTTGAAGAAGGTATCTTTTCAAGATTGAAGATTGTGATCTTCAAAGGTGCATTGAGAGTATCTGAAGATTATGGTAATCTCCAAAGCGTGGTGCTGGAACAAGAGTGGTCGCTTCTTCAGTGTTGTAAGTCAATTTGTATTAATTTTGGTAATTAATAAAATTCTTTTTCTTTTGAAATCCATCCCTGACATACCGGGTGGTAGAGCATTAGTCCCTAGGTGGGTGAAGCTCTTTAAATCGACGTGTTGTTTACATTCCGCACCTTTATTATTGTTTTGGCTTCCTTTGTTCAAAAAGAGGGCATAATCGAAAAGATGGAGATAATCTATTCACCCCCTCTAGATTATCGTGAAAGCCGGACTTACAAGCGGGTATCAAAGCCAAACTTCGGCAAAGTTTCGCTTCACATCGCGAGTGAAGAGGAACGACGCTCTATCACGAATGAAGCTCACCTTCCGCACCTCCACCACCAAGCCACTCGGGTTTGATTCCAAAATTTTACATTTTGGAAAGAAAGAATGGAATGTTATTTACAAGTTTGCGGGTTCGACATTTGGAACATCGTCATTAATGGAGAATCCATTTCGATGATAGACACACCACACACCTCCAAAGGCCTCAAAGAGTTTCAATGATGAAGAAGAAAATCATCTCCTTAAATGGTAAAGCTTCTCAAAATCTTATATTGTTCACTTACCAACTTGGAATTTAATCTTATTGTAGGAATTCGACTCATGAAGTATGGCAAAAATTAAGCCATTCATAGGAGCAACTCAAAAGCATCTACTTTCAAAGGGATACAATGTCAAATCTACGAAAAGCCTCTTATAACTCCCAACTATGAAGAAGTTGAACATCGGTTTTACGAGCATCAAGATAACGAGGTATGTCTTAAACCTTTTACTTCCTATGATATTGTTATACAAAATGATTATAGTGATTTGCAAAATGATTTTGATGACCTTCAAAATGAATTCCAAAGTTTACTTGTTAAGTACAAAATTTGAAAATGAATTCAATGTTTTGAAAAATGATAAGGATAGTTTACTTACTTCCTATGAATCACTATCATGTGCTCACACCACCACACTTGATAAAGTTAGAAACCTTGAAAAAGCCAAAATAGATACTTTGCTGAGGATATAAACCGCATGAAAAAGGATTTATCAAAATACAACTTGAGTACCGATAAAATGACCGATATTGTTGATGTTCATAGTTATAATAAATTGAAACAAGGACTTGATCATAAGCTTTGTTGTTAATCATATGAAAATAAATCAAGTCCCTATGCATGTTGGTCATTATGCTTCAAAAAATTATTACTTGTTTCTATTCATGTAAAAAAGTGGTCATACTTGCTAATTTTGTCGGGCTGCCAGAAATAGCTCTAATTATTTTTGGAGACCTAAAAGTCTCAAAGCTAATCCTAAAGGACCCAAACATGAGGGTACCAGGCAAAACAATGTCATATTAGGTACCCGACAAAATAATAATCAAGAAAATTCATACCGCCAAGAAGACATCAAATGGCCATCTCATTTGATCGTTAAGAAGACATCACCAAAAATGACTTTCCAAGAAGATATTATCAACAAAATGAAGGATATAATCCTTGGAGATGGAACAATCGAGAAGCTATCATCAACAAGATGATTTTCAAAGGAAGATATCATCAACAATGGGAACAACACAACCCATGGAAATGGCGAATTGGTAAATCAGATCTCCCTACTTACATATGCATTTTAATGTAGTATGCATGTTTATCTCAGATCTACATTGCTAAATAAGTTTTCTTATAATTTCAAAATTAAGGTATTCTATATATATTTGTGTTTTTAAAATCCTTTGAAAATGAGACCTTTACATATTGTTTTTAAACTCTTATGGATTTCTATAAAGATAAGTATTTTATTGTGATATCTCTTATTACTTGGCCTACACGTGTGCTATTATGTCTTGTGCAAAATTTATTTTTAGAATTGTGTAGATATATGTATTCATTGGCTATCGCCTATTACTTCTTCTAAGAGATTCTTAAACCATCGAGGTATGTTCACTCGTATTATTCTTAGAACTCGATATTTTGCTCTTTATTGTTTTTGCACTTATCTTTCAAAACTATTTCATCTCATCCCCTTTAGTGCCACTAAATGACTTTTGTGATTTTTCTCCAAAGGGCACTACTCGTAAAATTTCATTTTTCTTGTATATATATTTTCTCGATACTCATATTTGTTGGATTTAGTCCATAATTATCTTTTTGCAAAGTTTTAAAACTTTGGGGTGAAAAATGAATTTTGAAAATTTGTGGTTTGGAAAATTGCACTGGGACTGGCCAAGGCAGTGGTCACCTGTCGCTCCAGACGCCGACCGGTCGCACTACTCGACCGGTCGCGAAGCTTAAATTTAGGCTTAAAACGGTTCTGTCTTCATTTATCAAACATAACTCAAAAATCCCAAACCCTCGTTCACAAAGAATTTTCCTCTTTTTCATAAAATCTTCATTTCTTCATCAAAACTTGTGATTCATGTTGCTAATCTACTTCATTTTGCAAGAATCTTACAAATATGGCACCTCCTAGAAATTCCTACTGTCAAAATCCCACTTCCAAGCCGAAGAAAAGGGCGGAGAGGGTTTTTCGAGAAATCGCAAAGATTTAAGCCGACCAACAATATTCGAGCTACCCAAAGGAGTGTAGCTCATGAACGTGATGATATTCAAACTCGATACTCTCCAATCCTCAAATTGCGAACTCCGCGGACGATTTCATTCAACAATTGTCGCTGGGCAAAAAGTAGTTAAACCTCTTATACCTCAAGCTCTCCGCCTAATAATGTTTTAGACTTTATCAACAAATATGCTGGGAGTGGTACTATGAAAATTTGAACATGGGTGCAAAATCGATAGCTCGTAGTGAAAATTTGTCGATTTAATTCATTTTCAAATGAGTATCCTACTATTAGAGGATTTTTGAAGAGCAATGGTGGATGTGTACTTATGGGAGATCTTATGTATTATAGGACGATGATGTGATTCTACATTTTTATGCCAATATATGGGTTGAAGATAATGCTTAAAGGAAGCCTCTGCTTTGAATTCGTTTGTAAGGGGTCGTCATTTTAGATGGACTCCTAATGACATTTGTCGGATTTTACATGTGCGAGAAGGTGGTTGGAATTATTATTCTTGTGCAATTTGGAATGATGATATGTTGGGTGTTTCTATGGAAGAGGTTAAGACATATTTGGGCGTTTGGCCACAAAATATTCGCTTATTGGCCATGACTCTTGAGCACATGATTATTTCTATTATTGTTGTTTCATCAGATTCTGGGTAAAGCGGGCAAAAATGCCTAGCAATATGGATTATTTTTGACTTATAAGATCGCTAGGAAGAGATCCGCTTAATTTTGGCGCAATACTTATTCAATGCTTGATTGAGTCTATCGCTGCATGAAATAAGAAGTTTGTCATGCGTGGGCAATCGATTTGCAAACTTATCCAATCGGGCTACCTTCTTCGAATGCATTCGGAGGTGTTTCAAAATGATTTTGACATTGACAACATCTCTCAAATGGTCCACATGCGAAATAATATGGATATCCGCCCAACTAAATGGCTAAAGGAAAAGGGCAAGGTTCTACATCCGAAAAATACAAACGATTTCTTCGATGACGGGGTCGAAAAAGAATGGCGGTGGGTGATGGGGCGAGCAATCCGGGAGGGTAATATCGGTGCTCAACCGCTTCAGAGCTACACGCAGTTTCTAATTTGATGAACTTAGAGCATATCATGAGGCTAAATATGAGGCATTGAGCAAAAGACCTCAAAAATGCAAAAATCAATCGGCAAATTGAAAGTTCATTAAAGAACTCATCCCCAATGCATGATTTTCTTCCGATGAAGAATGATGAGCCTATCACTTTACTTGCTTTTCTTCTTATGTCATTTTATTTTCGTATAATGAACTTGATTTGTATAACTCTCTTTTTCTAATGACATTTGCTTGTTTTTCTTAAAAGGGATGATCTAGCAAGAATGCTAGTAGCTTTTGATTATTGTGGTATTGGCCTTGTTGGAGCATTTGAGAGTAAAATTACTCTATTTGGCATTGTTTGATAATCGTAATAAGACTTTGATGGTAAAAGTGCTTCTTTTAATTTTTGCTTAAATGCATTTGCGATACCTTGTTCATTTTGTTTAGATGGATAATTTGGGACATTTTTAATGTCTTATATGCATTGCTTGATGATGTGAGCTACATGATGGTTATTTAAAATTTTTGCTTGATGGCATTCGTAATGCCTTGATTTTTTGGCTAAAATTATCTCAATTAGGTTGAACCCTTGAGAATTTACTTTGTTGAGCCTCTTATTTGTTGGATATATGTTGAAATATTTACTTTTTTGTGATAGGTTGAAAAACTTGGCTTAAGATCTTTCCAAGGGCTATATACACATTCTTTTATTTTTAACGCCCGCTAAGTGTTCGATTAAATATTTCAATGAATATTTCAACTTCTACATGAATCTCTTGTTTTCAAATGTCTTAAATACTTATTGAGATCATGTCTTGGCTAACAAAATGAGCTTATGGATTTTTCATGGTACATTTCTCCCATTTTCGGATTCTAAGCCTAATGTTTTTCAAGGTTTGATAAATCATATCTTTGGTGCACATTGATAGACTTGTATGACTTTTTTTATCATCCTAACATTCTTTTTGATAATTCCAAAGGGGAAAAAACAGTAAATTAGCTTGTTAGCTCAAAGAAGCTAATATAAGCTCAATATAAAAGCTATAAGCTACGGCCTCTAAAGCCATGTTGTGGACTATACTTAGTTATATTGTTGTATGATGAACTTTATACTTGTCTAATGGTGTTTTGTTGACAGGGGGAGCTTATAAGCTCTTGTACTTATGTACAAATATGTGAAAGCTAAGCTTTTAGCTTGTGGTTGATTATTTGAACTTTACTCTTCATGTGCTTGTTGATAGGGGGAGCTTGTGCTTATTCTTGAATATATTCACTCCCTTATTTGGTTGCTTATGAATTTTGGAATGTTAGTCGCTTCTAAACGGTTAGATGTTTTTACCGGAAAATCGTTTTAATATTGTCCTCTAATATTTCTAAAAATTGTTTTGGTTTGTAATCATCAAAAGGGGATATTGTTTGATACATGTTTTATCTTAATTTTGATGATTTTATTTTTACACCAAAACAATATTTTTAATTGTTGTCCAAATACTCCTAACCGATCTAAAATGTTTTTACTATTTATTTTTTCGAGTATTTCTTCAAGTTTTATTTTATAAAATTGGAAAACACTTTTAATGATTTTATGTTAATATCTTTTTACATCAAAACAAGGTTTCTAAATGTTGTCTAAATACTCCCAATCGGTTTAAAATATTTTTACTAAATTTTGGAGTATTTCTTGAAGTTTATTTTCGATAAAAATTGGACAACATTTCTATCTCGAGGTCAACCGTTCCGGGCAACCTGCATCAAGATGAATTTTGGAACAAAAATGAGACGGAATAGAAAATGGCCAGGTTGACGGCCGACCAGGGTGTCGGTGGCGTTGATTGGTCGACATCCCTATCGACATCGACCGGTCGACATCCCGTCACGGCCCCGCACTGGGCACTCGCGTTTGAAACAGAACAAAACACTCTTGGTTTTTCATTGGTGGGGACCGGTCAAGGTATAGGTCAACTTGGCCGAAGACCCTTGACCGGGCCGCCCGTATAAATTTTTGATTCGTTTAATTCAAACTCTATTTCGTGTGCGACGGCCGCCCCTCAAGTTTGACAACAAATTTCTCGACCGCTTGACAACAGACAAACTTTATTTAAATTGTGGGATTGATTTCTAATCTTATGTTCTTGATTTTAATTGTATTTTTCTCAGATTTTCAATCCCAAGAGAGCCTATGTTTGATCAATCATCTCCTACAAATAGAGGTAGTTTTGGAGCAACCAATACAACAATTGAGATACAACACAATACAACAATTGAGATACAACACAACAAGATACATTCCAAGCAAACACTTGTTCTTCATTGTTATTATTCTTGTTGTAATTTGCCTAGCTTATCACTTTCACATCTTGAGGTCTAGGCTTTCATTTCTTGATTACACTTGCACTCAAATTGTATTATTCATTATTGAGTTGTAATCTTGATTTTGGTCATCATTCAACACAAAGACATCCTGTGAGTATTCTTGTGGAAAAATACGCTTGGGTGATCTAGGTGATAGGTGTTTCAAGAGTGTGGTGCTCTTGAGGTGTTGAAGAATTTGGTATTCTTCAAGATTGAAGATTGTGGTGATCTTCAAAGGTGTAGTTGAAGGAAGATTGTGGTAATCTTCAAAGGAGATTGTGGTAATCTCCAAAGGTGGTGTTGAAGAAGAGTGTGGTGCTCTTCTAGGTGTTGTAAGTTGAATTTGTATTAATTTTGGTAATTAATAAAATTCTTTTTCTTTTGAAATCTATCCGGATATCTGGGGTGGTAGAGCACGTAGTCCCTAGGTGGGGCGAAGCTCTATAAATCGATGCGTGTTGTTTACATTCCGCACCTTTATTATTGTCTTCGCTTGTTTTGTTCGAAAAAAGAGGGCATAATCGAAAAATGGAGATAATCTATTCACCCCCTCTAGATTATCATAGCCGCTTGACTTATAGGAGGTGTGGCAACACCTCTTTCCACACCTATAGGAAGGTCACGAATATGGGGTCCTTCAAGTAGGTCGATTTGATGGGAATAGAAGGATGCACTAAGAGGTGAAGGATTCGTGATCTTTGAGGGGTATTCCTGGGCTTTGAGAATGGAGAAGATGAGGGAAGGAAAGATCAAACTACCGTATGTGCTTTTCTTCTCAAAGAAAATGGGAAAGTAATGAGAAAACATGCTCACCAAAATTTATGTGGAATGCTCTACCAAGTTTGAAAATAAAATGCCCTTGGGCTTTAATCACAAAGAGAGTTATTGGAAGTAGGAATCCGATTAGCTATGGCCACTTTGTGAAGACATCATACTTGGAAGTTAAATGTGAAGTTAATATAACTTAACTCGGAGCTTTTGGCCAAACTTTCAAAACATTTCGGTGAACTCATTTACAACTTCATCCTCATTTTTAAAAATTAAATCTCCTTCATCATTAGCAAACCAAGGTGGTTGTTAATGATTGAAGGTGTGAAGTTGTAAAGTTTTCCTTAGGTAAACTTTTCCAAATTTTGCAGAGTATTTGTTGAAGGTATTCTTTAAAATGTTTGAATAAAATTCTCGAACAATACCGTCAACAAACGGCTTAGCATGCATGGCAGTTTCTTGCGTAAAAATGTCGCTTCTTTCGTAAATTGAACCAGATTATATTTGGAAAAATCATCAAGATTAAGAGGTTTTTGATAATATCCTTTTGATGACTATTTCCCAAATTTGGCTAGCTTTAATGGAAAGAAATTCAAAGGAATGAGGATCACTTATCTCGATATCAATCAATTGCCCGAGCTTGGGAAAATTCCTTAGCCATCTCTTGATCTTTTCTTCCACATTTTCAGTTGGGTTGTGTGAGGTGTGGCAACACCTCCGGACACATTTCGATCACCGCCTTTTTTACCTTAGTTTTGCTATAGTTATGTGCATCTCAGATCATCTTCTCAACCTTTGTTTCTGTGACCTCATCATCCGTACTTTCATCTTCATCACTTGCTGCTCCTTCTTTATACTCTGACTCAGAATCGGAGGCATCACTACTGCCTTCAGCAAAATCCATAACAGTGTCTGAAAAATTCCCTTGTTCTTGGTGTTGCGCTCGGTGTTGGCATCACATGGAGACACACCTCCGCATAAATTTGCGAAGTGAATGATCGTCACCCACACCCCAATATCCTTGGTCCTGGTTTCATTAGGGTTGTCTCATCCTCAACACTTCTCCCATAAGGTGGTCATGAAGGATCCTCTTTCTCAACATTAGAAGAAAAATAGAAGAGAATTTTGAGGATTTTGAAGAAGAGAAGGACCCAACATTACCTCGAACCTCGTGATCTTTTCTTGGGTCGAGCGAATTTTGTAACCGGGGTTTTCTTTGAAGCCGGTGAGATCTTTTTGTGAACGGAGTTCCTAAAGGATGAATGTTTGTTTGATGCTCTCCAAATCGGGTGGATCATCAACATGCAGTGGATTCTCTTCGTGGGCCTAGAAGTTGGATGCCCGTAACATATATTTGGGTGATAATTGCAACAATCGCCAAGGCACAAACGGATTCATCGTCTAGGTTTTTCATCCCTATTTTCTTCAAGTGCGGTCGTGGGAGTTGACACACTTCCTAAAACACTTGAATAAGGAGGCTTCCCCGTTGCTTTCGCCCATTCACTTTGAATATCCGATGATCATACTCTCTCGACGGATCATACTCCATGGCAGTGGATTTTGTGGGTTTTGGTGGTGAAGAGGTAGATGATGGTGAATTTTGGGTGGTAGGTGACGGATGTGGTGAGAAGATGAAATGGGTGTTTGTGTTGGGTTTGATGAAGATGAAGGAGGTAGTGGGTTATCTTTTAATTGGGCCAAGATGTTGGCAATATTCTCATAATCCATTGTGAATCACAACCTTTAGGAAAATTAAGAGGATCAAAAATCTGGAAAAAAAATGATGTTACAAACACTTGAAATAAATCATAGTATTTATAAGCAATATAAAGACCGTAAATAACTACCCACTAAGTGCGATATTTATCTCAAGTTCCGATATACAACTCCCCCTCAATTCAACCCACTAATATTAATCCCCCAAAAATTTAGGAAAATGGAGAAAAAGAGAATAACTACCCCACGAATCGTTGAAAATCAGTTTATAGGGACAAATCCACTGAATCAAATCCCGATTATTCCTAAAAAAAAAAAAAAATCGAATCGAAAAAAAAAAAATAAGAAAAAAATGCGACAAGCACACAAAAGTGAAAAAAATACCACAAGGTGTTCACAGAGAGTGTTGGCCACATCCGGCTAAATACTTCTCGTTTTTCATCAAAAATAATTTTCATGGCCACACATTAGATCTTTTAATGATTTTTCCTCGCACAAATTCACCCAAATCGAATCAATATATACACATTTTGTGTATTTTTCTTTCCTTTTTTTTTAACATACACACTTCGTGTATTTTTTTCTTTCTCATATACACATTTTTTAGTATTTTTCTCCCTTTTTTTGTCATGTACACAAGAGCTCTTAATTAACAAGTTATTGTTTCACATGGAACATGATCACAGAAATGTGAAAGATTCGTCAACTACTTTAATGACTATAATCAGTGGAGCCAAGTTCATGTTTGAAAAACGTTACAATTTTCGCATGGGGCATGATCATACAAGAGATGAAAGACCCTCAACTACTTAGTAACAAACTTCAAAACAGATGAGCTAACGAATGTACAAATATAAGGAAGAAAATGTGTAAGTACTTGTAGTATATTCAATCCGATTTTTGGCCACAAAAATAACTTGAATCTGACTGAAAAAGGTTTCACAGATGGCAAACCTAATTTGAAAACCCTGAAGATATTATGCACCATGCCTAAAACCTAAAAATAAGAAAAACAAAAGAAAAATAAATAGGTGTTACAACAAGTGTCGTCACACTCGGACCACACTTCACTTTTCAAAGACACAAAGACCAAGAGATTTTCAAGATCGAAAATCTCTCAAAATCCAACGATTTAGTGAGAATGTAGCCTATCCGATTTTGGTGGAAACATGATCAATGTGAATCAACCCTTTCTCCACCAAATCCCGAATAAAATGGTGTCTTATGTCAATGTGTTTAGTTCGGGAATGTTGCACCGGATATCTAGAGATATCTATAGCACTTAAATTGTCACAATACATGGCCAAGATATCACTAGAAATACCATAATCATCAAGCATTTGTTTCATCCGGATAAGTTGGGCACAACATGAACCACCGCCACATACTCGTATTCAAAGAAAGAGAAAGAGAAACACACTCGCTTTCTACTATACCACGACACAAAATTGTTTCCCAGATAAAAGCATCCACCGAGGTACTCTTCCTATCCTCTAAGTCACCACCAAAGTCAATCACTAAACCCCACCAAATTTGAGTTAGTGTCCTTAGTGTACCATAACCCTAAATCAGCTGATCCACTCATATATTTAATTATTCGTTTAACAGAAATGAGTGATTTTAGGGTCAGATTGGTACCAGGAACAAATACAAACACTAAACATAAGATCTGGCTGACTAGCAGTGAGGTAAAATAAGCTCCCTATCATGCTCCTGTATAAGGTGTTGTCAACACCTTCAGACACTTCATCCCTGCACAACTTTTGACTAGTGTTCATGGGTGTTTTCATGTGCTTGCTGTTATCAAGACTAAATTTCTTAACCAGGTGTTTTGCACATTTACATTGTGAGACAAAAATACCATCAGGTAGTTGTATAATTTGTAAACCTAGAAAGAAATTAAGTTCCCCAACCAAGCTCATTTCAAAAGTAGAAGACATAGAGTTCACAAAATCATCACGTAGTGAATCACAAGTAGAACCAAACACTATATCATCCACATAAACTTGAGTTATAGTCATATGGTGCCTATCTTTCTTAATGAACAAGGTTTTATCAACTCCGCCTCTTTTAAAACCAAATTGTACTAAGAAATCTGCCAATCTTTCATACCAAGCCCTAGGGGCTTGTTTTAATCCATACAATGCCTTTTTAAGTTTAAAACGAAATTAGGTTTGTGTGGATCCTAAAATCCTTTTGGCTGCTCTACGTACACTTCTTCCTTTAAAAAGCCATTAGGAAAAGCACTTTTGACATCCATTTGGTACAACTTAAGATCAAGAGAGCAAGCAACACACAATATAGACTCAAGATGAGCAACAGGTGCGAAAGTCTCATCGTAATCAACACCTTCTACTTGTGTGCAACCCTGTGCAACAAGTCTAGCTTTGTTCCTTACAATGTTGCCATGTTCATCACTTTTATTCTTGAAAATCCACTTAGTGCCTATGACATTAACATTGTCGTGGACGTGAGCCAAGTCCCAAACATCATTTCTAATGAATTGGTTTAACTCCTCATGCATGGCATTAATCCAAAATTCATCCTTAAGTGCTTCATTAACATTTTTGGGCTCAATATTCGACACAAAACAAGTAGCACTTACCATCAAGCATGTAGAAGAGAAATAGGAAGGCCTCACCATATCCCTGTAGTTTGGTTTCTCTTTTCTCCTTGTTCTGATATTATCAGACACCTCTCCAATGACTTGAGTGGTTGGATGGTCTTTCCGATCTTCCTCGAGGATCTCTTTGCACGGGAACAAGATTCTCGATCAAGTTGACTTCACTTTCGAGCTATCTTGTCGTTTCATTTGTATGGTGTTGGGTAGGGTGTGGTCTCACCTCCGCCCCGAGAATCACTAACAATGACACATGTTTTTGCGGAATAATAGAGTCAACACATCCGCAATATTCTCATCCTCCGACTTGTTTCCTAAAATTGACAAATCATCAAAAACGGCATTAACGGTTTCTTGAATTGTTCTAGTTCAAGATTGTAAATCCGATAAGCATGGCTATTTTTAGAATAACCAAGAAACATGCCTTTGTCACTTTTAGGATCAAACTTTCCCAAATTCTCCTCGTCATTCAAGATATAATGACACACCCAAACACATGGAAATACTTGAGATTAGGCTTCTTTCCATTTAAAATTTCATAAGAAATATTCTCATCCTCTGACTTGTTTCCTAAAATTGACAAATCATCAAAAACGGCATTAACAGTTTCTTGAATTGTTCTAGTTCGAAGATTGTAAATCCGATAAGCATGGCTATTTTTAGAATAACCAAGAAACATGCCTTTGTCACTTTTAGGATCAAACTTTCCCAAATTCTCCCTGTCATTCAAGATATAACAGACACACCCAAACACATGGAAATACTTGAGATTAGGCTTCTTTCCATTTAAAATTTCATAAGAAGTCATAGTAGAGTCGGGTCTCAAGTACACACGGTTAGAAATGTCACATGCAGTATTCAAAGCTTCGACCCAGAACTTTTTGAAATATTTTTCGAGCACAACATTACTCGGGCCATCTCTTGCAAGGTTCTGTTATTTTTTTCGGCCACCCCATTTTGTTGGGGTGTTATGGGAGCTGAAAATTCATGGAAAATTCCTTTCTTTTCACAAGAATTTGAAAATGAAATGTTCTGAAATTATTTCCCATGATCAGAACGAATCCTTGCAATACTTGAATCATGCATGTTACAAATTCTAGTGTAAAGTCTCTTAAAAGCATCAAAGGTTTCAGATTTTTCTTTCAAAAATTCAACCCAAGCAAATCTTGGAAAATCATCAACATACACATAAGTGTATTTCTTCCCTCGACTATCAACCTTAACTGGACCCATCAAATCCATATGAATGAGCTCAAAGCAGTGTGTGGTATTGAAGTGTTGTCTCACCTGGTGAGACACCTTGGTTTGTTTACCTTTCTGACAAGGTTCACAAACATGAGTGACTTTACCATTGAAGGTAAGTTTGGGAATACCTCTAACTGCTTCAAGACTGATCAGTTTTTGCAAATTTCGAAAATTGACGTGTCCAAGTTTTTGGTGCCAAAGATTTTTTTCATCAAAATCTACATGATGACATGTTTCATCTTTTCCAAGAAAATAACAATTATCAGTAGTTCTAGTACCAGCCATGACACAAGTATCATTGCTATCAAAGACAGAACAAGAGTCTTTATCAAACTTAACATGCAAATCATCATCGCACAATGGACTTATACTAATTAAATTAGCAAGTAAGCCATCAACATGAAAAACATTCTCGAGTTTAGGAAAACCTTTGACATTCAGAGTTCCTTTATAATTCCCTTAGCACCACCACTAAACTTCACTCTTCCTCCATTCCACACTTCATAATCAGTTAAATGTGACTTGGTACCTATCATGTGGCGTGAGCGAGTACCATCGTCAAGACGGCGAAGTGCCTTCAACATTGACTTCGAGAAGTGTAAACAACAAGATAAGAATGGCTTTCAACATCCTGTCTCACTCACCCAGGAAGGAGTTTGGAAAAATTTGTCATTTTTCTTGAGGTGTCGTGCTGTGTGTGACGTGTCACTTCAGACCACACTTGACCTTTTTTCTTATCCTTTTTTAGTTATTTACAAAAAAGTCTAGTGTGCCCTGGAGTTAGACAATAATGACAAACATAATAACGTTTGGAAGAATTTTCAGAGTCCAACATATCGACAGAATCAGTCAATTTTTGCTTTGCAAGTTTATCATACTTGAAGCCCAAACCATTTTTGTCAAATATATCTGTTTTCATAATTTCATCAACCACAATAGAGCTAGAATCAAACTGACTCACCCTTTTCTGAAGATTACAAAGTTCAGTTTTTGCCTGATCAAGTTCTTTATCATTTTTCGTCAAAAGAACTTCCAATTTTGAGACTGAAGCTTTTAAATCTTCATTTTCTTTGAGGAAAACGTCATTTTCAAGTTTTATTTTGGACAAACTTTCTACAAGTTCTTTGTTTTTAATAATCAAATTGCGTTTTTTATTATCAAAATCCAAAGAGCTTGAGGATAAATGTCATGCTCCAACAGTATGAGACGAACTGAAACAGAGTACATGATCTTCTTCAGATTCTAAGGTGTCGTCAGGTGTTGTATCAGGTGATACGACACCTCTGGTAACACTTCTGGTACTTCCAGAATTCCGATGCACACTTTCACACATAGTAAATAAGCTTTGATTGAGCTCATCTTCCTCCACTTTTTCAGCATCAGTATCATCATCACTTAGGGAAACACATACGTTCATCCCACGTTCCCTAAGTGTGTTGGCTCACTGGTTGGCATAGTGACCAAACCCCTTACATGCTCGACATTAGATCCTATCCATTTCTTTTGGTTTAAAGAATGGATTCTCAAAGGTCTGATCATACTTCTTCATGGGAGTAGGAGTTCCAGCGTTAACAAGTTTCTTCGGCTTGAATCCTCTGTTGTTGAAAGGAGTTTTGGAATCTTTGCCCTTATTTATTTTTTTAATACATTGTTGAACCTTCTTGTCAACATTGCAATGGTCTCTTCACCAAGTTCTGAATCTTCCATTTCCTTGATGAAGTGTTCCATTACAGTGTTGGCATCACTTTGGGCATCACCTGTAGCTTCCTCAGCTTGTGATTGAAAAGTTATGCTCTTTCCTTTCCCTTTCGTCTCATATTCCTCTTGTTGAGCCAAGTTCCTCAAAAGTCTGCAAAATACCTATGAGTTCATCAAGACGTAGAGTCTCCGTGTTCTTGGTTCCTCAATGGTGTAGATTTTGACATTAAATCTCTTAGGAAGTGATCTCGTGACTTTAGATACAAGTTTTTCATCGATTGGATCTCCAAGAGCCTCGTGCTTCATTAGCAATCTCACGATTCTAGCATTGTAAGATGAAATGGTTTCATCTTCCTCCATTCGTAGATGTTCAAATTGAGTTGCAAAGAGTCCCATTTGGTTCTACGAACACCCCGTGTTCCTTCACAATGCAGTTGCAGAGCATCCCACACATCTTTAGCTGAGTTACAGTTTGAGATCACTTTGATGAGAGTCATATCCACAACACTAAAAATGGCGTTCAATGCTTTGGAATTAAAACTGGCCAGTTGAATCTCATCATTTGTCCAATCTATCTCTCTTTTAGGAACAGAATCACCATCAGCATCTATGATTCTTGGAGGAGTCCATCCAACCAGGATATCCCTCCACGCGTGCTCATCAATCGACTTTATGTAGGCCCTCATCTTAACTTTCCAATAGGAGTAGTTCGTGCCTCGAGAACTAGAGGACGAACTATCGAAATTCCTTGACCATCCATCAGCAAACACTGCAAAAACAAACATGATCTCACTTAGTAGTATCAAGTGTAGGCTCTTGATGCCAATTGTTAGAATTCAATGGTTGAATTCTTAAGTTTGCAGTGAGTGTTGTGCAGAGTGTTGGCAACACCTCTAGGTGTCACCCAGCGGAGACTTGTGTTTTTCATATTCTTTGTTTATTTTATCAATTAAGAAAAATAACCAAAGCATAAAAATGAGATTGAACACATGATATAAAAATTTGCACAAGTATAAAAATAATTATGCGGCGCCACTAAGGCAAAAACAATGAAGTGGAATGTTGATTACACAAAATAAACAAAAAAGACAAAGACTTCCATATTGTACTTGATCTTTCTACTCAACCTTCTACCGTAAACAGAAGAGAACAACTATAACCTATCCCATATTACAGATCGTCTCTCAAAGCTACCAAGAAGAAACAACTCTCAAGAGGTGTTGTGAAAGGTGACGTCAACCCCTATCGAACACACTTGACACCTCTCCCTCTTCTTGTGAAAAACTTGGACTCTTTTGTGAAAAACTCTAATCTTTTGCTCTGGAATCCATGCCCAGCTTTGTGCAATCTCCTTGCCCTTTATAGATCGGCCACATCCCTACAAAATAGGTCATACAACCAACTTTCAAGTTAAGGGGTTAGTGGGAGATTGAGAGATGTTGGTTCCTTGAAAGTAGTATACAATCCCCACTATCTCTCAACTCCCAAACAACCGACTTATATCTTCAAATCCACGTAATTGGGCCTGCACATTATTAGTCTATTTTTGTTCTAGAAAATTGGCAAAATAACAAAATAAAAATATTTTAAAATTATTAGAGTTTTGACTCAATAAGTCAACTCTAACAAGCGCCATGAAAGTCATGAAAAAATTAGTACATTCAAAATTTAATATATTGTTATTTTGTCGAGTACAATTTTTTTATATAGTCTATTATACATTGAACATGAATGAAACAGTTAAAACATCTTTATATTCATTATTTTTTAATATTACGATTTATTTATTAGTTTTATGCTTGCAAATTTGTGAGCATACAGATTACAGAGGCAGTGAAAAAACTATGATTTATTTATATATTTTTATGCACGTGTATATGTGAGCACACACAGCGCAAAAACTGATATAGTCATATATGATATAGCTTCTTAATATCTATAAATGAAGTCCAATTTATTGAGCCTTTAATATACTCCGTGGGTATAAACCTCTTTCAAGCCTATATATGGACTAATAAAATCCGAAGTTAAGAATTTCAAATATATAATAGTAACTTTATTTAAAACATATTTGGATCACAATTCACAAATCAAACTAATTTTGTATAAAGTTATTTGAAATCCTTCCCCCAAATTCTTTTATTAAATCCAAATCTTTCCATCGAAATCTTGAAAGCACGGTAGTTTATTTCATTTAGTTTAATTTTTTACAACACTTAATTCACAGTTAAATCAGAATGCAAAGTGCTCTAAAAATGGGCAGTTACCAACGAGCCATTTATTTGTTTATACCATAGTGGTAGGTTCCAAGGGACAAGCAGGACCACTCACCATGTAGTTTGACTTGGCAAAATCCAGGAATTCTACTATTAGTTGCTGCCATTTCTACACTTTTGTTTACCAACAAAAAGTGGAGTTCCAAACAAGTTTCATTTATCCTTTTAAGTGTTTGCTGTGAGCAATTTTTATTTTACATTAGAACCCACCACAAATTATCATTCGAGAAATTAGAGGGTTTTTACATTTTTCTTCCTTCTTCTAATACAAAAGAATTATATATAACATAATTGAACAAGTTTATAATCAACATTAGAAATTTGAGAGTCTTGATTACCAATCCAACTGGTTATACGTGATCCAAATTTCTAACGGATCTACCTAACCCGTGAACCTAGCAACAAGTCCCAATCCGCCCCGCATGAAATGTCTAATACTTTTAGAGGACCTACTAATACTTTTGATTTGGCTACTAATATTTTTTATTAGAAAAACTATTATTATTCAAGGGAATTACTAAAAAAACATCCAGGGAAACTACTGTCTACTACTATGTTTCACGGGAATGACTAATACTTTTGATGGAAAAAAACTACTACTTTTTAGGGAGCTATTAAATATTTTCAAGTGAACTATGTACTAATACTTTTCAAATGAACTACTAATACTTTTCAGATGAAAACCTAAATATTTTTCAGCGCTCTCGTGATACTATCACTGTTAGGGTGGCAATTCGAGTCGTGTTCAGGTTCGGGTTCGTGGGTCGTGTGTTGAGACATGATACTTACATAAATATGTCCAACCGAACACGACCCGTTGAATTTTCGGATCAGATGGATCAACCCGAACACGACCTATTTAATACACGGGTAACCCGAACACGACCCAAAATGACCTGTATATTTTTCAACCTTGAATAAACCTTTTATTCATTATGATAAAACGAGAATTTTGGTTTATTATATATATAATATTAAAAAGTATTAAAAATAATTCTGAATTTTCTTCTTTAAACAGGTTAAACGGGTTTAGTGGGTCATTTCAGGTCAATCCGAAATTGACCCATTTATTATTTGGATTAATTGGATCTGACACGATTATGACTCGAAGAATAAATGGGTCAACCCTAACCCGCTTATATCGTGTTAGGTTCAAATCGTGTTTTCATGTCGTGTCGGAGATTGCCACCCCTAATCACTGTCGAATATTACAAAACTATACCCTTAAGTGAACTATATACTAATACTTTTCAAGTGGACTACTAATACTAATTCAATTCCTGGATATTACAAAATTGTCATTCCTAATATTACCAAAATGCCATCGGATCGGTTTTGGGATCCGTCTAAAGGATTTTGGCCCTTAGACCATCCGACGTGAATTTTCGCTTCAGAATTTTTATAGGCACATATATACGAGATATCAAGGTTGCGTAAATCACTAAGCATTTTAATCAAGTGACAACCCGACACCTAACGCTTAGCTAGGACGCCTATGCGAGCGCCTAGACAAAATAATATTTTTTTACTTTTTAATTTATTTTACTTTTGCCCCATCTTTTGGCCGCATAGACCCAATTCTTAGCGAGATGATTTTTCTATCGATTTGGACATAATGGGCGATTTTACAATACTGCATTACATATTTACATATGCATATATTACTAGTGAAAACTGACCATAAAATGCAACATATAAAGAAATGGAAGTATAAAGAATTATGATGATGGAAAGGCTCATAATTGCAAAGGGTGTAATTTAGTAAAATGGAAAAAATTGGCTCAGATCTTTGGATCTAAATGTGAATCATTTTAGTGTTTTGGGTTCAGTGCCATGATGCGCCTAATGACTGAAATTTAAGAAGGGTAGATCTACAGAAGATATTAAGTTATATCGCACAAAAAAAGTAACCAACTTGTGCTATTAAAAGTAGAATCTTTACTACTAATGAATCATCATAATTCATGCATGAAAAAGATATCATTTTCTTGATTTGTTTCTTTTTCTTTCGTTTTTTTTGTGTTTATGTCTTTGTTTTTCAATATCATACCATCTGAATAATTTTTTTTTATACCATCTGAATAAAATTTTTTTTTCATACCATCTGAATAATTTCACATAAGGGACACCCCACCTCACTACTCATTTATTTATCAATGGGTAACTGCATATGTAGGATTACTTATGTCAAATTATTTTCATGTGACACAAAAGTAATTATTACTCTAATTCTATTAAATGTCCCTCTCCAAAACTCCAAAAAAGTAGCAAAAGAGCCCATTGAAGCCAAAATTGACAAAGAAAGATACTAAGAGATGATAAAGAGGTGTAACAATTTGAAAACCTTAATCCATGTTTTTTAACCACATACAATAAATAACATGGTAAATATAACTATATTTACTTGTTACCTGGCGAAGGCGGGAGGGGGCCAACCTGGCTACCCCTTCCCCCAATTTTTTTTACTCTGTAATTTTCTTTTAAAAAAATTTAATTAATATTTATATGGTTTTTCTTTTGTTTTTTTTATCTGGTCCACCCCAATTTCGTGTACCGGCCCACCCCAAAAAAATTCCTAGCTATGTTGTTGCTTGTTACCATGCTTATCATGAGAATGAATATAACATATATAAGATAATTCAAAGATTGTAAAAATTGTAGTAACTTCAAGTTTTTGACCATACTCAACAAATGACATGGTAAATATAATTTGTAATTGGTGATTATGCTTGTCATGTGAATCAAATATAATGTGTGTGACCATTATGGTCAACTAAATTATATTTTGTTTGAAATACAGCATAAATAGAACAAATTAATTAAACCAAATTTTGTGGCTATTTCCAATTCAGCCCCTAAATGACACCCTTTTGTGCAAGACTCCCCCAAGTTGAAAACAACCCTTTTTAACCACAAGGTCTTACTATGCAAAGTTACCATGCCGAGGGCAAATTAACAAAATTCTAAAAGGTAAACAACCATTTATTGATGCTTACCCGAAAAATAAATCCAATAAAATCCATGAGTTTTGACTGTGAAAATCTGAGGGAAATAATAATAACTGAGCAAAATATATACACACAATTAATGTAATAGTAATCCTACTATTTATGCAACTCTCTGACCCTCAGGGGCAAAAATGGAATTATAAAGCATTAATAACATCTTAGTATTTGGACCTTTCCTCGGCCTAACATTTGTGCAAAGACAAAACAGGGCCTTAGTCCATGAAATTTTGTAAGTTTCAGAGCAAAGTTTTAGTTCAAAAATGAAAATACATGGACACTTAATGTGTATTTCATATATCTTTCTTTATATTTCCCTAAGATAAACACAATATAACAATCCAGCAAATCTTGACCGTTTGATTTTTTTTCTAGCAACAAACTCTTTCCCCTCATAAGTACACGTGCCGCCTCTCTCTCTCTCTCATTAGAGTCTCATATATTTTGCTTCCCTGCATGGAATTCTCCTCCTACTACAACACACAACAAACAAGAAATGTACAGATATATATATATATAGAGAGAGAAAGATATGATTTTTCTTTTATGTAAATGGGAGAGAGAAATATAGGGAAGAAATAGTCTTTTGGTTTCTGTTTTTAATCCTTTATCTTAGCGACCCATTTGTTCAGAAGTTTGATTCTTTCCCAATTAAATTTTTATTCACAATCTTGGAATATTGATTTAATGTGGGTTGTCAAATTTATGCCTTTTTTATTTTCTCTGTGATGAGAAATTACAAGGATATGGTATTTAAGTGTGTTATTATTATTCCTTTTGTTGTGGGTCTGATTTTTTACTTCCCAAACAAACCATAACATTCGGCCAGTTTGATGATCCTGTTTCTATCACTTGTGCGATAGCAAAAGTTACAAGCTTTGTGATCTGTGCCAAAAACCCACATTCCAGATTTGAGCTTCAAGAAAGTTCAATTTTTTGCATTTCAATGTTATTTTTCTGATCTGGGGTTAGTTCTTTTTTGGGTTCCTCTGTTTGTTAGATCAAGAAAATGCTACATGGTTTAACAATCTGAAGTTAACTTTTTCTTGTTTACTGAAATCTTGATTTTTAAGTATTTGAGCTTTTTTTTTTCCCTTGCTTTAGTGGTTGAAAAAAATCAAGTCATATGGCTGAGGAGGGTTATGAATCAAGATTTGTTTGCAAGCTGTGCAACAAAAAGTACCCATGTGGGAAATCACTTGGGGTCACATGAGGTCTCATGTAATAGCAGCAAATACAGCTGAATCTGAGGATAAATTTGAGGTTAACATGAAAAAAAATCAATCTTTTGATGAATTTGGAAATGCGCAATCTGGTGGTTATGTTCTGAGAGAAAATCCCAAGAAAACATGGAGGGCTGTGGATTCAAGAATCCCATTATCACAGGACAAAATTTGCAAGCAATGTGGGAAAGGGTTTCATTCAATGAAGGCTTTGTGTGGTCACATGGCTTGTCACTCAGAGAGGGATAAGGGTTTAAAGGATGATAATAGTTCTTGGACTAGTGAGAATCAGAAGATGGTGATGGATAGTTATTCAGATACAGAGGAATTTGAAGAAAGGAGGATAACAACCAGATCATCCAAAAATAAGAGGTACAAGAAAATTATTGAAAAATCTTCTTTTTTTCAATTTAGCTAATTATAATAATAATGGTTCTTCATCTGTTTCTGAGATTGATGGGCAAGAACAAGAGGAGGTAGCTATGTCTTTAATGTTGTTGTCAAGGGATTTTGAGAACAAGGGTGGTGTTAATTCAGTTGTTGAGTCTTCAGATAATAATTCTGTTGTTTTGGAGACTAAATCTTCTTCTATTGAAATGAGAATTGGTAAAATGGATAGCCTAAATTACATTCATAACCAAGATGAGATACCTCAAATGAAGGAAATTGGGGATAAGATGTTAAAAGATGCTCAAATGGAGAATTCTGATTCTGGGTATTTCTTGGATGAATGTGCTAAGGCCGAGTCCGATGTATCGGTCGATGGTTTTCGAAAATACGGTGCTTTTGGCGAATGCAAAAAGATCGAAAGGAGAAATGAGGATTATCGTTCTGAATTTAGGAAGAGCTTGAAAGCAATCAAGGATGAGTTGCTTAAATTGAGTAAGGGCGACAAGTATGACGATGATAATGGTATCACGGCCGTATTTTGGTGGGATTGAATCGAGAAAGAGAAAGTATGGTTCGAAAACCATGAATTCTGCGATAATAGTTTGCAGAAAAAAAGTAAATACGAATGCTACAACTGTAAAAAGACCTTCAAGTCTTATCAGGCTCTTGGAGGTCACAGGCCGTGCCACAAACGAACGAATGCTTTCTACGAATCTAGACACGAAAGTGGCGAGAATAGCCTAGATGATTCTACTGATTACAGAACTAATGGCAAATTCGTCGAGTCTTCCAGCAAGAAAAAATCGGGTGGTAAGAATACTGAGAAAAAAACTAAGCCTAACAACAGTAAAGGGCATGTTTGTCCATTCTGCAGCAGGGTTTTCAAGAATGGCCAGGCTTTAGGCGGCCACAAGAGGTCACATTTTATCGTTGGTCATGAGGAAAGAAACAACAACCAAAGTCGGCCGGTAACAAAAACTGAGATTCGTGATTTACTTGATCTTAATCTTCCTGCACCTGAGGCGGATGAGGATAACTAACGTTGGCCAGTTTTACTTGATTTGCTGCTTTTTGATGCTATGAAGATGCTAGATTATGTTGAAAAATGGCGGACAGAAACTTCGTTATGGTTTTTTGTCAATTACGTTAAAGATTGGTACTGGAATGCAGTTGTTCTGCTTTAACTGTAAGCAGCCTCTTGATCTTTTTGTTACGTCCCGTTTTTGTGTTCGAAATTTTTTGCAGACTATGAAAACTTATTTTTTGTTCATCTGAAGTGTTGAAATGGTACCTTAAAAGAATTTTTGTAGTGATTTAAGTTCTTTGATTGCAGATTAGTAGCCTAGCAAAGAGTTATCATTCATTTTAGTCACTTATTCATTTCTTAGAGTTTCTCAATTTAGCAAATTGAAGATGCTGAAAATTTGTTTCTTCACCCTCTTGACAGTTCTTGCTCATCTCAGACTTCATTAGGGAGTGTTTTTAATCCGTAGAAAAAAAAAATGATTCTCAGCTCCTGGCCAAAAAAAAGTAGTTTTTAGTGTTTACAAATGTCTGCTTCTGATTCTGTTTGATTTAATCAGAATCTAAAAGTAGAGGAGGGATGATTTAGATTTTTTTATTATGCTTCTAATTTAACTTTTACAACAAAGAAGCTATTTTACAACTTATTTACCAAACACTGCGTTCTTTTCAAGTTCACAAACTTGAAAAGATCGTCATCTGCCATAGAAGCCAGAAAATAAGAGCGATAAGCTTTTCAAAATTCGACTTTGTATGTGATTTATGAAGTCTATGGAGATCGGCATTAATTTCAAGTTGCCATAACATAAGACTATGAAGTCTGATTACCAAATCCCCAAATCTTTATTTTAATTTCCAACCCTTTTGTCCTAATAAACACATGGTCATCCATAGGTTCCCTCAGCCACATTCTGTTGTTGTTTAGGTGGGTTTATATTAAGCCCAGGAACTAATATAATTGTCTTTATGATCATAATCATTGTTGTTTCACAATAGATTAGGTTGTCTTTAGACAATAAAAGTGAACCTCAAATGCTTGTTAAAGAAGTCACGTTTCTGACATGAAAACAGACTTGTCATATCAGCAGCTTTTTTTAGACATTTTGGTTGCTTGGATTGGAATTGAAGTAACTAAGTTAAAAAGAGAAGATTGGATCTTATTTCTACTATTGCAAATTGGAAGAATAATGAGTTTCAAGAAACTATGATCATAATTCAACCTAACTTCAGATCCATCTCTGCCATTTGAGTATTTTAATGTTCTTTTTTTCCTTTGACTTGTGAAAGAAAAAAGAAATGTTAAAGCACATAGTTGTTTTGGGACAGCACACCTATTTTATCCCATCCTCTGCATCATGCTCTCTCTGTCTTGTTTCTTTTAACTTTATTGGTGTAAGGTCAGCCTGCACTTCTCTTCTTGTAGTTGGAAGGTTAAGCAAATTTTATTATTAGGAGACAAATTTGTTTAGGAGAAAAATGATGAGCTCTTTTTGCTCATTAGTGCTTGATATCATGCCCCCATGATTAGGGGTGGCCATTCGGGTCATGCAGTCAGACTCGTGTTATAGTTTTTGTCGTGTTTGATCGTATTAGATTCGTGTTAGTTGTATAGTGTTTTTGTTTCTCTCAGTAACTTGAGTTTGAGTTCGTGTTGTGTTAGCATATTGTGTCAGAGATTGTCCTCCCCTACCCAATATATGGGAAAAATATATTTAACAAACTAGTAGACTTTATTATTTTAAAGGGATAAATTCACTTTTGGTACTCAAAGTATTACCGGTTTTCACTTTTGGTACCCGCTTTTTCGGGCTCATCATTATTAGTATCCAACATTTCAAAATTCACTTATTTTTGGCACGTTCCGTTAGTCAACCATAAATACTAACGGTTGACCAATTGTAGTTGGTTTCCACAGTTGCCGCATGCTTCACGGCGTCTCCGGCGCCGATTTCGGGGACCCCAAGTGTCGTGCAACCACTCATTTTGAGCGTATCTGCAAGCCCTATAATGCCCAGTGGTCAATTTCATTATTTGAGTCCGTCTCCGATGCCAATTGACGATAATTCGAAAAACTCAAAGTTTAATTCAAAGCCAAATTACATCCAAGATACTTCCCCAAATCCAAAATTGAGCATGCTATTGTCTTCCTCATCTTAAGGCGCATAAAGCCCACTCCTCAACCGGTCCGATTTGCCCCCCGAACCAAAAACGCACAAAATGGGATCTTAAAATCGATTTTCCAACTTTTAGGGGGCCCGTATCTCCATGTTGCCGGTCGAATTGGCCTCCGACTAAGAAGACAAAGTTGCTTAGGATAAAATTTTAAGTTAGAATTCACCATCCCCGTCCAACATTGCTCCGACTCCGGCCGATCAACCGTTAGCCTTTAACGGTTGACTAACGGATCATGCCAAAAATGAGTGAATTTTGAAACGTTGGGTACTAATAATGATAAGCCCCAAAAAGCGGGTACTAAAAGTGAAAACCGCTAATACTTTGGGTACCAAAAGTGAATTTATCCCTTATTTTAAAAAGTATCAAAAGTATAATTTTTATTAAAAAAACACACTATCGAAAAGTATGTTTTCCTAAATAAAATATCATGGAAATATATTAATAGGAAGTTTTTAAACAATTTAATAAATTAAACGGGTAGGGTATGAAAATGAAAAATCCAGACTCAAAATTAGGGCCATTTACAGTATTAAATCCGGCTAATTCGATGCTACTTAAATGTGTAATGCCTAACTCCGATCGGATATTGACATATGTATCATTATCTAAAACATGGTTGTACTGGTTTTCAGAAGAAAAAAAAATTAATACAAAAATGGGACACATGTCAATATACTATAGGAGTTGAGTACTGCGCCCGCGCCCAAATCGGACAAGTTCGAGTTGGGCGCGGTCATACTCGTAGCCATTGTCATTCCTACAAATTCCTAGACAAATGTATTTATCCATGTAATATGGTCGCATATATTTAATTATCTATACCATGAGAAAGGCTAAATATAGGAAAGTAACTATTTCTGTCATATCACACACGTTCTTCTGCAAAATTAGTTGGGCCGTTGTGCTGGAAGAAGTCGAAGGGCCCACTAATTACTTCCTTGTTCCTGGATCAGGGTGTGGGCTCAATACCAAAAGTGAAGTCAAGTCAGTATGTAGTCAGTGAAATGGGCCAAGACAATGAGTCGTTTGGATACAGAAGTGTCTATAGTTGGTCCACCATCCATCATTTTTGGATAAAAATGTTTATTTGGATTTTGATTTCCCATTATCACAAACAATTGCACATGATTATTCATGTGTATTATAATAATAATAATACCCAGGTTAAAAACAAAAAACAAGTAGAAGTTGATAAAAACTACTGAATAGTTGTAATATTATTTAAAACCTTAAATGTGGGATGAAAATAGATCGGCATTTTAATGTATACCAGTATATTCATAGACATGCAATTTTTCTTTTAAATAAAATTAAGAATAAAAATGTGTACTTGATTGTGTTTATTTTAATTCTCTTCACATTTAAATGTATAAACACTGTCAAGCTGAAATTCACAAGGAACAAAGAATGAAGTAGGAGTATAATATTTCATGCCTTGACAGGGGAGTTTTATAAAGAATCATGTTATGATGATAAGATATTTACCTCAACTATGGTAATAAATCATTAGAAATTGGACGTTGTTCGTCTGTATATCCGTAGAGTTTACAAGCCCTTCTGTTCGGATTTTTTATTATAATAATTTGATATTTCATCGTATGTTATAATACAATTTATATAGGTTAAATGTATATCAATGTGATGTTATATTAAGCGCATTTAGCGTGTATTAATGCTACCCACAATTGCTATCCTAATAAGAAATCTGAATTGCCTCTTTCTAAGTGGAAGGTCAAGAATATAATAACGTACAAATAATTAAGGATACAATACAGGAGGTTTAACCATTCGTCATAAAGTGTTAAGTCATGCGAAATGCCAATAAAAATTGATTTTTGTTCAGCACATATTTAATGGGAGTGTTTGCATTCACTATTTTAGTGCTTCTCGACTTTTGGCTGGGAAAAAAAATTATTTAGCATTTGCAAATGTTAACTTTTGCTTCTGATTCTATTTCATTTAATCAAAATTTAAAAGTAGTGAGATGAATGCCTTTGTTTGTTTATGTTTCCAAGAGCCTTTTTCCATTTTCCAACTATTCATAAAAGTAAAATCATATTTGTCCATAAAATTTCCAATGGAAATCATCATTTTCATTTTTTATTTTTCACATAAAATAACATCCCAAACCCATAATTTATATTCTCAAACCTATACACTATCCTACATCCCGAATGGATAAGGTGCCTATCTCTACACGTCCACAATGAGATCAGAAAAGCAAAGAAGCACCCATCAGGCCATCAATCATTATTCTCATAACTTAACCCAATTATACATGTGGGGCCCACCACTATCAACTCTATCTACTTAAAATATTATTATTTTTAAATTATATCTATCTAATGGAACCCACCACCTACAATCTTACAAATATAATATTATATATTCAAATTAAAACATTGAAAGTAGACCCCACCACTATCAACTTTTTCAATTATTATATACATAAAATAATATTTCAAAACTACTCAACCAAACACAATTTCATTTCCAACCCTACATAAAATAAATTGCAATTTATTCATCCAAACATAATTCCAATCTCCACACGAAAACCAATAAATTCTCAAAATTCTACTTCCAACTCCAGAAACTGGAAATGGACCATGGAAACATAAACAAACAGACCCTTCTGATTCTGCTTCTGGTTTGACTTTTACATATAAATAAACACTTTAATAACTTTTTCACCAAACACTCTCAAGTCTCAACTTCTAATTCTTGACTACTGATTCTATTTGCAAACACGGTCAATTTCTGATTCTCAACTACTTTTACTTCTACAACAATAAAACACTTGTTGTAAAAGCAGATGTTTTTGCAAACACTCCCAACATTGATAATCTTTCATATAAGTAGTTAAGAAAATCATCCCCAAGGCAAAATTTGGAAGACCCTCAACCCGGGGACAAAATTAATTATACCTACGTTAATACAATCTAAATACAAACAAGGAATAAAAACTCTGTAATAATAACAAATCATATGAATATTTTCTATCTATTTCGCATTTCCTGGGGCACAATATCCCCAAGGAGTCATTGGCCATCAAGCTGAGATTGTGAACTTGTCCCTTGAACTATATCATGAGATTGATCGCCAATATCTTTGCCTTGAATATGTGGGGGCAATTGTGTAATTCCGAGATAATTTCCTGGAGTATATGGCGGTCTCGTGTTATGTAAATGCGAGTTAGAAGGGTTACTTAAGTACCTTGCAAATGCAGCATCCTGATTCATGCCTCTGGGATATCCAGCTGAGTAATGACAGTGTTTTCCTTCATATGTTGTGATCACAACTGAAGGATCCTCAGATGATCGTTCTATTCTCTTTTTCACCATGCATTTACTGTGTGTACACCGGTAATAGCTCCTTCAAGAAAATATATTGATCACGTGAGCAAAATCTTAATTGCCCCTACTATGTTCTATATCTCGTAATATTGCATGTTGAGCCTATAAATTATATCTTTGAATATATACTAAGCTGCATATACGGATGAAATGCAATATAAGAGGGATAACTACCAAAAAAAAAGGGAAGAAAAAAAAAACCTTGAGGTGTGGTAATTACCAAAAAAAAAAAAAAAGAAAGAAAAGTTTCAAAATTACAGAAATCCCATTAGTTTGATGTCGTCTTACATTTTTACCATAATTGTTACTTGAACTGACTGAATTTGTTGATGTAATCAAATATTTTACAATTACATCCTCAACTATTGAAATTTTTCGCTTAACATATTACAAAAAGCTAGTCACGTGAAAAGTTAGGGCGATTTGTGATATTTAGAAAAATTGAAAGTTGTAATTGTAAAATATAATGACGTCGACAAATTTCCCAAGGTCAACTAACAGTTGGGGCGATATGTAAGAAAGAATAAAACCTCAAAATGATTTTTGTAATTTTGAAACTTCTCGCGTATTATATGCAATGTAAGATGAAACACCAACTAGGAATAAAAGATCCGAATTACCCATAATGTTCGGTAGTTTTTCAAAATTATAGTTTGATTACTGTTAAGTTCGAGGGGACTTGGTACGGTCCCACACATGAAGCGTACCCAATATAGGAGAGAGTTCAAGCCCACCAAGTGAGGTTTCATCCTAAAACCAATTGGTGATAGATGGAGTAGCTCACTTGGCTTATAAAGTGGACTCTCTTCCCTTGATTAATCAATGTAGGAAAACTCACAAGTGACGTATCTCAATAATTGCATATGTGTCCCTCATAATTCAAGTGTTGTTTTATTATCAAGATTTGTGTTTTGGCTGGTTAAAATTTTGGGTATGGTATTGATTTACATTACTCAAAATTCTTGCTTGAATCAAATTAAGTCGATTATTTTTTGAAACTTCCTATCATATGTAAGAAGTTTTTATGATGTTCATTAGGTCTATCTTCTGAAATTCTGTCAATGGTAGCTCGAGAGAAAGGTGGAGACTAGAGAGGTCTCAATTATGAATAATTAATTATGCTATTAATATACCACTCAAAAGATTATAACAATGTTTTTAAATCCAGTCTATCGACGATTAACTGGGTCACTGGATTATTGGTTCGGTATAAGTTTAACAACCGGTGGTAAAAATATATAAGTAAAAAAAACTACGATATAAGTTTAATAGTATAATTAATAAAATTAATAGAATAAAATAATTTTTAATTGTATATAAAGATTACAATATAAATATATACACTATAATATACTAAATTGTGTATAAAAATTTGAAAATAAATATTTACTAGGAAAAAATAATTACAAAGAAAAAACTGATCTAGTGACTAGAGGAAAATGAAATTTAACACATCGGTTTTTGTATTAATAATATGCTTTCTGTTATTGTTGTACGTTGTTAAGGTTTACTTTGCTTTCTTTCTTTCTTTTTTTTTTTTCCTGGTTAATGTTTTTCTAAAGTATTTGAACTAGGTTAATAGGTTGGCAGGTCTTTTAGCGCGGTCTCAATGTGTTTTTTGTGACCCATTTCGGGTTTAAAAACATTGGATTAGATGCATTGGGTGTGAAACAGACCAACATTTAACACGCACAAAAATGAAAAGTAGGTTCCAGAAATTAGTATACATATTTACAATCTATCATAAAAAATTAAGCATAATACCGTCTAACAATAGTTTCATTGTTTTAAACTTGGCACCGCTGGGAACATTGTTTTAAGTTTTAACACAAAATTAGTCAAGATGTAAATAAAGCAAACAGCTATATAGCACCAATTTCATGTTCCCAGCGTTTGCTTTGCCATACCATGAAATTATTGCATTCATCAAGTCATGTGGCACTTACATTGTAAGAAGGGATAATTACAAAAAGTACCCTGAGGTTTCACCTAATTACAAAAAAATCCAGCTAACTTTTGAAATTACAGGAAGTACCCTTGAGGTTTGATTCAGTGTTAAAGTTAATGGGTAAACTGCAATATTTTTATAAATATGAAGGAGAATCTTGAAATATCGTTTGCTTATGATGGGTTTGAATGTTAAACAAATTAAACCTCGGGAATATTTTTTGTAATTTTGAAAGTTAATTGAGTTTTTTTGTACTTAGGTCAAACCTGAAGGGTATTTTTTATAATTAACCCTTGTAAGAAAGCTAAACATGTACATCTCCAAATTCCTATAATACATCATTCGCCGCAAAGTGTAATGCTATTTCTCTGTCAACCGAACTATATGTCGTTGACTTGTTTCTATGGCTTAATTGCAAAATTGGTCACATAACTTTAGGTAACTAGCAATTTTTGTCTAGTAAATATTTTAGGTAGCAATCTTGATCCGTAGGATTTTGCTCCTGGCAATTTTGTAATTTGTATAATTAGTTCTAATTTTGTGCAATTTTAGTCTTGGATTTTTCAATTTTTTATTTGTTCTCATAATACTATTGTCATATACTATAGAATTAGAATTGCTATTTTGACTAAAGGTAAAATCGTTAAGGATTGAGATTGACATCAACCCTAAGAGTTACATTACTAAAATTGCAATTAAGCTTGTTTCTATCATTAGTAATTTAATTGGTTAGAACACGATGGCATACAATTGTTTTCCCTAATATAATTGACCAACAAATCTCAGGATGATATATTAATTCATCAAAAATCATGCTGAAAGATATATATATATATATACATATATATATGTTTGGTTGATGGCATGCTGTCATAACTAGATCAAGGAAAAAATGACATACCTTGGAAATGGGCTATTTTTCACTGCTTTTTGTCCATACTTTCGCCAACGATAACCATCTTCAAGATTATCAATTTCACTTTTAGTCACAAATGCAAAACTTTGCTGTCGAATTCTCTTTTGCCCCTTCTTTTTAGTCTTGCTCCTGAAAATTACTTGGCATTCATTATCTATTTTATCCTTTAAAAATATAAATGAGTCATGATTTTTTCGTGTTTTCAATACAGCTGGTTCATGCAATTAGGGAAACATGGTTCAAGATTTTTCACGTGTACAAGGATAAGTAACTCAAGTTCCTTATTGGAAATCTTTTGTTCAAGTATATGTCAGATATTGATGCTGCTCAAGAAGGGGTATTTAAAAGGATGTGGTAGTCATGTAAATTTACATGCTTTCTCTATGCTATATTTGTGTGGAAATTAATGTTATAAAATGGAAATTAAAGAATGATGCTTATATGAGTAGGCTAGCTAGCTTAATGCATAGGTGTGATAATAGTGGAAATGGATCCTCGATGCCCAAATTTCTTGTGCATTTAGATAGAAAAAGACAATGTACATCTATACATAAACTTTTACATATGTATGTGTATATAGATATGTATATGAGTCTTTCTTTCTCCAAATGCACAAAAAATTTATACATCATAAATAGAGAGGATCCATGCTCGATAATAGTTTGCTTTCAGAAAAAGGTGTGATAATAGTTTATAAGCTTCCGATTATTTATAGCAGAAAACGGCAAATAATAAATACTGAAAATTGTACGTAAATTAAGCGTAGTGTGACTGGACCACAATACAACCACCATGAATTGTTGCCAAAGACTTTAAATGGACATTAACAACAAACATCATGGAAAGCATATTTACAGTTCTCAAAATTTATCCTAAATGTAAACTCATGTTTATTTGGCGATGTAATTTTTGGACCAAATTATATATGTTACTAAAAAACTAAATTACTTCATTAGTTGTGAGTAGAAGACAATTCTGAGATTTTCCAGGCCTCTTTTGTGATAACAAAACAGTATGATATGGGATGAGATGCATGAACATCAGTATATCATATTTTTAACAAACAAAATACTACTTTGTAAGATAATTTAATAAAAAATAAATAATAATAATAACAATAGGTTCAGGGATAATTATCCATATTTTCCAAATAAAAAATTGAAAAAAAAATGGAATATCAAAAAGAATAATTCGGTAGCACGCCATTGCCGCCGCAATAGCGGCTGTATCTGGTGTGAATGATTTTTTTCATACTAAATACCTTAAAAGCCCCTGGGTTTTGTTAAAATACCGCAATTATGCATCCCCACCCCACCCACCTCCCAACTTGCGTGCAACGATGCTTCTAGAGACTGCAGAAAATGTACGGACGAGGGGAGGAGCAATTTTTCTGCTATTACTTATTTTACGGTTCTGTTATCTTCTGCCAAAATGAATAACTGACTAACGGATTCTTTTTTGTTTGCAATTTCTCCCTTCGAGTACAGGGAAGAAAATCCTGGATTTAACAGATGCATGCATTTACACTACAACGCACTACTCACGCTATGTCTGACGGCGGAGATGCGGCGGCAGAGGATGGTGAGATATCCGAGACCGTCGACTTCTCCGGCGGATTCTCGGACGAGCTCGAATATATCGACGGGTTCGACACCGAAGCCGAAGCATCCGCCACCATCGGCTCAATACTGCTCCGACTGATACCGTCGCAACGAGGAGCCAATGAATCAGCCGAAACGTAATCGTCGGCACGGCTTCCCCCCAAATCCGGTTCGATCCGGTCCAAATCCACGAAACCGCCATCGCAACCGCACACGCCGCTGGATTCCGCCGGAATATCCCAACCGAACTCGCTGAGCATACTACTTTCTTTATAATCACTCCCGAAGAAGTAACCATGATTTACGACGTCGTCGGAGCCGCGGTGGCCAAATCCCCAGCTCGATTCGAACGTGAACTCGGGATCCCCTTTCTCCTTCCCAGCCATAACTCAGACAATCAACTCAAACGCACAAAAATCGTTGAACGCGAATCAACAAAAGTTATACGTACGACGCGGAGAGAGAAAACTAGGGTTTTCCGAAGAGGAAAATAGAATTACGCGTAGTAGAGATGATTTTTCATTTGATTTGATGGTGCTTTTTCTTTATTATTTCTTTTTTTTTTTTTTTTTTTTTTGGGAAGAAAAAGATAGGAGGGAGGGAGAGAGAGTAAAATTGACTAATCGAGTGAGGTATAATTTAGGACATACACCTCCCTCCTTTTTCTTTTTCTTTTTTTATCGATCAACATTCGTCCCTCCCAGGATGATTCTAATCCTTGGGAGATGAAGGACAAACTGTGATGCCCCGAATTTTAGCGACGTGAGATACGACGTTGTTTAGTGATTTATTTATTTGGTTAAAGAATACGAACTCATTATTAATGAAACGTGACCCGATTCTTATTTATTTATTCCTTCCAACGCCAATTACGCCTTCCTCATTTTCGAGCCTAATGATTTTATATTCTCCTCTTGTATTATTATTTGATCGGTTAACTACGACTTTAGAAATAATAGACCTCGAAAATTTAGGAGACATTTAAACCCTTATCCAAATATTTCATCGCAATCTATATTCATCCCAACCAACTTCCAATCAATTTTTTTTTAAATACATATTTTTTTTATTTCACATCTTTAATCTTTAAATTTCTAAATATTTAAGTATAGATATTTATACATTTTATTTTCTTTCAAAAAAAAAAATATTTTTATTATATTTTTCAAAAAATAAAATCGAAAATTACCTCTTAATGGGAGGTTATTTCATATTTTTTTTCAAAGCCTACAAATAAACTATACCCTACAAATTCCACCTAGATACCTATTACTATTATTAAACACCAAATGGCAAAAAAAAAATAAAAATAAAAATCCTCCTACTCATTTTCGTTCATAGGTGGTCAAAAAGGAGAATCAATCCCATTTATTTTCCTACAACATTTAATTATACCACAAAACCCCACCACATTAAATAAATACCAAAAAAAAAAAAAAAAAACTAATCATCCTACTCCCCAACCTTTCGGCTATAGCCTTCCTTAGAGGGGAATCATTCAATTTTATTTCTTAAAAAACTCCCAACAAACATTTTACTCCAATGATTACACCTCAAAAAAAAAAAAAAATTCTTCCCCCAATAACATCAATTTTCGGCCATATGAACAAATAAGAGGAATCAATTCACTTTCATCCTAAAACTTGTACAACTCTCCAACCTTCTCTTCATTTCATACTTAGAATAAAAACACAAGACTTGTTCCCATTTTTCTTCTCTAAATGATCAAATTCATCAAGCATAAGGTAAGGAAATTTTTACTTTTTTCAATTCTATTTTTCTTCTCAAATTCTAAACCTTATATCTTCACCTTCTAATCATGTTATATCCATCTCATTGAGGTACTCCTAGTGGATTATTTCTTGAAGATTAGAGACTTAGACTTGACTACAAGCTTGAAGAGGAAATTCAAGACTACATATTTTTAAGGTGAGAAAATTATGGGTTTAGTATTTTTCTCTTGACAACATGAAGAATTAATTTTTGACTCAAGGATATGAATTTTTGGAGCTTAGGGCTGACCTATAGAGCTCAAGTTTGAGGTTAAAAGCTTGAAGATAGAAATTTATTTTTGAAGACTACTTGAGGAAATTAAGGTAAGAATTAATCCATTTGTTTTAAGATATTTTCTTTGGACTTGAGACCTCAATTTTAACACCAAAATATGGATATGGTGATATTTAGGGGCTGAACTTTGAGTGTTAGAACCAAGAGCTTGGATTCTTAAGAAGATCTTCATTTTAAACCACAACCCGAAAACTACTACGAGGTGGGTGAAAATTATTTCTACAAAAATCGCATCATTCTTTCTACTAGTGCACAAAAATGCATGTTCATGTGAAAATATGATATTTTATGAATTTTATCAAGTATTTATGATATTTATGTTTTAATAAAATTTCGAGAAAATAAAAAGATGAGTATGATATTTTTCTTGCATAAATTGTTGATAAAATTGCTCATCATTTGCTTTTATGATTTATGATGCTATGAATGTTCAAATATATTTTAGAAATGTTTAAAATAAGTTTTTATATATTATTGGAATTCTGGACTTGCAACTTGTGCAAGAAAATTCGAAGCTTGGGTTATTTTTGCAATTATTGTGAGATATTGGGCCAAAAGAGTAAATATGAAAACTGTGAAGACCACCTCTGAAAATTCGAAATATTGGACCCAATAATCTATAAATTTCATATATGAAGTGACTTGAAAGATTTGTACCCCTTCCGGGCAAGAAAATACAATAAGGAACAAGTTTGATATCAAAATATAAAATTGTAAAACTTAAAGGACTAAAACTGTAATTTTTAAAGCTGGGGCAGTCAAGGTATCTCGAAAACTTGCAGATTTATTTAATATGATATTTTAAACCTTTAGTTCAAATTTCATAACCATCCGACTTGAAACGAGCCTTTAACGACAAAAAATCGCTTTTGGGCCAAAATTGTAATTTGTGAAAATGAGGTACCTAACTTTCGAAATTTTTAAAACTATTTTTACCACAACTTATTACTGTCCAAAGAAGTTCTTTAAAATTAGAATCACCTCAAAATCCTTCCCGGTTTAAGAGTTAACAAATTTTAAAATATCAAGTCAAAAATCGAAATTTTTGGAAACTAGAGGACTAATCTGCAAATTTTATAAAATCTGTCTCGAGCCTCTGAAAAATTTTAACCTCTGGGAATTTATAAATTTTTGGAACGGACCTCACCCTTTTACGAGTCCGAATTGAAACTTATCGAATTTTAAAAGCCGGCAAGAGAATATTTTTCCTTAATAAAAATGATTTTTATTTTAAAATTTGCTAAGGACCTTGAAATTGATATTTTCTAACTTGGTTACCTTATAAAAATTTTAAGATATAATTTTTGTACTTAGCTAATAAAAATATCGAGCTTGAACGTAATGCGCCGAATCGAATATTAAAACCGGCTAGATTATCCGCCCGATAACTAGACCGCGAGTTTTGTTTTTGAAATAAATACGGAGATCATGTGACCAAGATCACTCCGGACTTTCTAACTATTTTATCAAATTTTTCGATGACGTGAAAATTTAAGTGCACGTAAAGTGAAATTAAATGTTGTGAAGTGAAAAGTGAAATGGAATGTGAAGTGAAATGATAAGTGAAAGTGAAGTTGAGAATGAAAGTGGAAAGTAAAGTGAAAATTTAAAGTGGGATAATTTGCTTCGGCTTTATCCAAGTGATGTGGGATAATTTGCTTGGCTTTATCCAAGTGGTGTGGGATAATTTGCTTGGCTTTATCCAGTGAAGTGGGATAATTTGCTTCGGCTTTATCAAGTGGGATAATTTGCTTCGGCTTTATCCAAGTGATGTGGGATAATTTGCCGGCTTTATCCAAGTGAAGTGGGATAATTTTCGGCTTTATCCAAGTGATGTGGGATAATTTGCTTGGCTTTATCCAGTGCGTGGGATAATTTGCTTTCGGCTTTATCAAGGGAAGTGGGATAATTTGTTTCCGGCTTTATCCGATTCAAAGTGGAAGTAAATTTAATAAAATATTAATAGTGTTTGGTTGATTGACCAATCTAACATAAGGGTTAATCGAAAATCTTTATACAAACAACGAGACAAAGTCATATGTACATCATGCATTGTTTTTCATGAAATGATTTTTCGTGCATAAACGAGTCACACTCTCGCACACCAAAGACCCACCTCATCGAGAATTTTTGTTCTCACCCCACCTCTTTTATCAACCAGGAGGATGAAGAGTTGTATCAGGACAATGGCGACGATGGATCTCAAGACGTATCTTAGTTATGTATTGTATTATGGACTTTATTAAGGCGATGGATTTTATTTGTGATGATTTAGACTTTGAACTTATTTAATGTATTAGCAGGCGTAGGACCCCGAAGAACAATTATTATGTTGTATTTTTATTTTTCGGATTCATTTTGTAACCATACTCGACTTAGTTATTCCGTTATTTATAATTAGTCCGGATTTTATCGTTCTATTATTGACGTATGTAGGAGGATAAATAAGCCGGCTTGGTAAAGTGGCATAAGTTGGTAAATTGTGTCATGGCTTCCATTTTGGGCGTGCGAGTTATGAGTATCGAGCTCGGTTTGTAAGAAGGAAACTTACACCGAGCTAACCCAGGATAGGACCCTTCGCTTTGTAATGGGAATCACCACTATTAGATAGTTTATAACAAATAATTCCTTAATAATTGCTTCGTTAAATTAGATATTATAAATCATTAATTGTTGTACCATAACTCATAATTTTATCTACATAAGTAAGTGGATGCTAATTATTCTAAACACGGATGGTCGGGTCAAAGAGCGCAGAGGAGACCACGTAACGTGGACGGGGAAAACCTTAACCCTCCGCAGAGAGAAATCCATCGCCCGAACTTCCACCACCACCCCCCAGTGCCGGGCTCGATCCGATGCACAAGCCCTTCAACAGATCTTACTATTCTTGCAACAACAAACCGGTCAAAACCGCAATGTGCGAGGAGGTGCGGGAAGCACATGATCGGGTGTTGGAACGATTCTTGCGTTTTGATCCACCCGTCTTCTGGGGGGAACCGGACGATGCCAAGGCCGAGGATTGGCTTGAACAAATGGAAAACATTTTTGCTGCCCTACAATATACCGGGGAACAACAATTTACCTTAGCGGTATTTGATTGGAATCCACCGCTCGTGATTGGTGGAAATCTGTGGAGAGAAGGTGGGAACAAGACCGAACCCGAAGGACGTGGGACAATTTTATGTCAGAATTCAGGGACCAATACATTCCTCAAGTTGTCCGAGAAGCGAGACGTGACAAATTTCACCGTTTGAGGCGGGGAGTATGGCCAAGTGGCCCAGATTTAATCGGAATTTTACCATTGTCAAAAGCACGCTTTGGGCTCCATAAATCTTGAGGCGGACAAATTGTATAAATTTACTCGAGGATTGAGATTAGATCTACGAAACAACTATTGACAAAGTGGAAATGGATACATACTCTGCTGCGGTTATTTTGCCTCTCGTGTAGAAATGGGTTTGAACAAGATCGGGCAAATTCAACAAAATAAGGCATCGAGGATCAAAGAGGCCTATAATTGAGAAAACAATCGGACCGTCTACAAAATTACAAAGGGGTGGAAGCTGGATCGACTAACAACGGAAACAACATGTGCAAAGCATAACTTGCTCTCACTGCCATAGGGACATACACGGATCGGTGTTGGCGTAAACAAGGAAATGCGAAATGTGGCGAAGAATCGGCATCAACTACGTGGATCGCCCAATGATTTCACACACGAAAAACAAACTCGTACCACCTCATAAATCTAGGAATGGACCGAATAACCAAGCGAGGGTACCAGCCGAGTATTTGCCTTGGCGGGACATGATGCTCCCGAAGCAACCAATGTGGTGGAAGGTACGCTTCTAAGTATCAACCATTATGCTAAAGTGTTATTTGACCCAGGATCATCACACTCATTTATTGCACCACATTACGTACAAATTGTTTATACATGCATGGAGCGTATGCCTATATGCTTAGAAATATCAACTTCCATGGGCGCAAGCCAAATAACGGATGTTATGTATAAGGCATGCGAAATAAAGATTGGTGATGTGACCTTTCCTATTGATTTGATTTTTTGTTGCATATATCTCGAGTATGATGTTAATTTTGGTATGGATTGGTTGTCTACATATCATGCACAAATGGTATCATCATTAGACTATTAAGTTATGTGAACCTGGAAAGCCTATAGTAGAATTATCGGGAAGAACACGAGTCAAGATGGCTCTAACCATTTACGCCATTAAGGCTAAGAAAACAATCACAAAGCGGGCACGTGGATACTTGGCATTTGTAACTAACAAACCTAAAGTAGGACTCAAATCCACGAAGTGCCTATAGTGTCGAGAATACCCGGATGTATTTCCACAAGGACTCACCGCCCTTCCTTCCAATAGGTAAATTGAATTCACCATTGAGGTCTTACCGGAGAGACGTAATGGAAACAAAAAAAAAAAAATTTGAAGGCGATATGCAAAGACAATACCGGAAATATTTTAAGAGGAATTTGGGGACCAAATTCTTTTAAGGGGAGTGAATGTGATGCCCCGAATTTTAGCGGCGTGAGATACGGCGTTGTTTAGTGATTTATTTATTTGGTTAAGTAACACGAACCCATTATTAATGAAACGTGACCCGATTCTTATTTATTTATTCCTTCCAATGCCAATTACGCCTTCCTCATTTTCGAGCCTAATGATTTTATATTCTCCTCTTGTATTATTATTTGATCGGTTAACTACGACTTTAGAAATAATAGACCTCGAAAATTTAGGAGTACATTTCGAAACCTTATCCAAATATTTCATCGCAATCTATATTCATCCCAACCAACTTCCAATCAATTTTTTTTTAAATACATATTTTTTTATTTCACATCTTTAATCTTTAAATTTCTAAATATTTAAGTATAGATATTTATACATTTTATTTTCTTTCAAAAAAAAATATTTTTATTATATTTTTCAAAAAAATAAAATCGAAAATTACCTCTTAATGGGAGGTTATTTCATATTTTTTTTCAAAGCCTACAAATAAACTATACCCTACAAATTCCACCTAGATACCTATTACTATTATTAAACACCAAATGGCAAAAAAAAAAAAAAAATCCTCCTACTCATTTTCGTTCATAGGTGGTCAAAAAGGAGAATCAATCCCATTTATTTTCCTACAACATTTAATTATACCACAAAACCCCACCACATTAAATAAATACCAAAAAAAAAAAAAAAACTAATCATCCTACTCCCCAACCTTTCGGCTATAGCCTTCCTTAGAGGGGAATCATTCAATTTTATTTCTTAAAAAACTCCCAACAAACATTTTACTCCAATGATTACACCTCAAAAAAAAAAAAAAAAAATCTTCCCCCAATAACATCAATTTTCGGCCATATGAACAAATAAGAGGAATCAATTCACTTTCATCCTAAAACTTGTACAACTCTCCAACCTTCTCTTCATTTCATACTTAGAATAAAAACACAAGACTTGTTCCCATTTTTCTTCTCTAAATGATCAAATTCATCAAGCATAAGGTAAGGAAATTTTTACTTTTTCAATTCTATTTTTCTTCTCAAATTCTAAACCTTATATCTTCACCTTCTAATCATGTTATATCCATCTCATTGAGGTACTCCTAGTGGATTATTTCTTGAAGATTAGAGACTTAGACTTGACTACAAGCTTGAAGAGGAAATTCAAGACTACATATTTTTAAGGTGAGAAAATTATGGGTTTAGTATTTTTCTCTTGACAACATGAAGAATTAATTTTTGACTCAAGGATATGAATTTTTGGAGCTTAGGGGCTGACCTATAGAGCTCAAGTTTGAGGTTAAAAGCTTGAAGATAGAAATTTATTTTTGAAGACTACTTGAGGAAATTAAGGTAAGAATTAATCCATTTGTTTTAAGATATTTTCTTTGGACTTGAGACCTCAATTTTAACACCAAAATATGGATATGGTGATATTTAGGGGCTGAACTTTGAGTGTTAGAACCAAGAGCTTGGATTCTTAAGAAGATCTTCATTTTAAACCACAACCCGAAAACTACTACGAGGTGGGTGAAAATTATTTCTACAAAAATCGCATCATTCTTTCTACTAGTGCACAAAAATGCATGTTCATGTGAAAATATGATATTTTATGAATTTTATCAAGTATTTATGATATTTATGTTTTAATAAAATTTCGAGAAAATAAAAAGATGAGTATGATATTTTTCTTGCATAAATTGTTGATAAAATTGCTCATCATTTGCTTTTATGATTTATGATGCTATGAATGTTCAAATATATTTTAGAAATGTTTAAAATAAGTTTTTATATATTATTGGAATTCTGGACTTGCAACTTGTGCAAGAAAATTGAAGCTTGGGTTATTTTGCAATTATTGTGAGATATTGGGCCAAAAGAGTAAATATGAAAAACTGTGAAGACCACCTCTGAAAATTCGAAATATTGGACCCAATAATCTATAAATTTCATATATGAAGTGACTTGAAAGATTTGGACCCCTTCCGGCAAGAAAATACAATAAGGAACAAGTTTGATATCAAAATGTAAAATTGTAAAACTTAAAGGACTAAAACTGTAATTTTTAAAGCTGGGGCAGTCAAGGTATCTCGAAAACTTGCAGATTTATTTAATATGATATTTTAAACCTTTAGTTCAAATTTCATAACCATCCGACTTGAAACGAGCCTTTAACGACAAAAAATCGCTTTTGGGCCAAAATTGTAATTTGTGAAAATGAGGTACCTAACTTTCGAAATTTTTAAAACTATTTTTACCACAACTTATTACTGTCCAAAGAAGTTCTTTAAAATTAGAATCACCTCAAAATCCTTCCCGGTTTAAGAGTTAACAAATTTTAAAATATCAAGTCAAAAATCGAAATTTTTGGAAACTAGAGGACTAATCTGCAAATTTTATAAAATCTGTCTCGAGCCTCTGAAAAATTTTAACCTCTGGGAATTTATAAATTTTTGGAACGGACCTCACCCTTTTACGAGTCCGGAATTGAAACTTATCAATTTTAAAAGCCGGCAAGAGAATATTTTTCCTTAATAAAAATGATTTTTATTTTAAAATTTGCTAAGGACCTTGAAATTGATATTTTCTAACTTGGTTACCTTATAAAAATTTTAAGATATAATTTTTGTACTTAGCTAATAAAAATATCGAGCTTGAACGTAATGCGCCGAATCGAATATTAAAACCGGCTAGATTATCCGCCCGATAACTAGACCGCGAGTTTTGTTTTGAAATAAATACCGGAGATCATGTGACCAAGATCACTCCGGACTTTCTAACTATTTTATCAAATTTTTCGATGACGTGAAAATTTAAGTGCACGTAAAGTGAAATTAAATGTTGTGAAGTGAAAAGTGAAATGGAATGTGAAGTGAAATGATAAGTGAAAGTGAAGTTGAGAATGAAAGTGGAAAGTAAAGTGAAAATTTAAAGTGGGATAATTTGCTTCGGCTTTATCCAAGTGATGTGGGATAATTTGCTTCGGCTTTATCCAAGTGGTGTGGGATAATTTGCTTCGGCTTTAACCAAGTGAAGTGGGATAATTTGCTTCGGCTTTATCCGAGTGGGATAATTTGCTTCGGCTTTATCCAAGTGATGTGGGATAATTTGCTTCGGCTTTATCCAAGTGAAGTGGGATAATTTGCTTCGGCTTTATCCGAGTGGGATAATTTGCTTCGGCTTTATCCAAGTGATGTGGGATAATTTGCTTCGGCTTTATCCAGTGGCGTGGGATAATTTGCTTCGCTTTATCCAAGGGAAGTGGGATAATTTGCTTCGGCTTTATCCAATTCAAAGTGGAAGTAAATTTAATAAAATATTAATAGTGTTTGACTGATTCTGACCAATCTAACATAAGGGTTAATCGAAAATCTTTATACAAACAACGAGACAAAGTCATATGTACATCATGCATTGTTTTTCATGAAATGATTTTTCGTGCATAAACGAGCCACACACCGCACACCAAAGACCCACCTCGAGAATTTTTGTTCTCACCCCACCTCTTTTATCAACCAGAGGATGAAGAGTTGTATCGAGGACAATGGCGGCGATGGATCTCAAGACGTATCTTAGTTATGTATTGTATTATGGACTTTATTAAGACGATGGATTTTATTTGTGATGATTTAGACTTTGAACTTATTTAATGTATTAGCAGGGCGTAGGACCCTGAAGAACAATTATTATGTTGTATTTTTATTTTTCGGATTCATTGTAACCATACTCGACTTAGTTATTCCGTTATTTATAATTAGTCCGGATTTTATCGTTCTATTGACGTATGTAGGAGGATAAATAAGCCGGCTTGGTAAACCGGCATAAGTTGGTAAATGTGTCATGGCTTCCATTTTTGGGCGTGTGATTATGAGGAGTATCGAGCTCGGTTTGTAAGAAGGAAACTTACACCGAGCTAACCCAGGATAGGACCCTTCTTTGTAATGGGAATCACCACTATTAGATAGTTTATAACAAATAATTCCTTAATAATTGCTTCGTTAAATTAGATATTATAAATCATTAATTGTTGTACCATAACTCATAATTTTATCTACATAAGTAAGTGGATGCTAATTATTCTAAACACGGATGGTGGTCAAAAAGAGGGGAGGAGACCACGTAACGTGGGACAGGGGAAAACCTTAACCCTCCGCAGAGAGAAATCCATCGCCCGAACTTCCACCACCACCCCCACCGCTGGCTCGTCGACCGCACAAGCCCTTCGAGATCTTACTATTCTTGCAACAACAAATCGGTCAAAACCGCAATGTGCGTGAGCAGGTGCGGGAAGCACATGATCGGGTGTTGGAACGATTCTTGCGTTTTGATCCACCCGTCTTAGGGGAACCGGACGATGCCAAGGCGAGGATTGGCTTGAACAAATGGAAAACATTTTTCTTTGCCCTACAATATACCGGGGAACAACAATTTACCTAAGCGGTATTTCGATTGGAATCCACCGCTCGTGATTGGTGGAAATCGTGGAGAAGAAGGTGGGAACAAGACCGAACCCGAAGGACGTGGGACAATTTTATGTCGAATTCAGGGACCAATACATTCCTCAAGTTGTCCGAGAAGCGAGACGTGACAAATTTCACCGTTTGAGGCGGGGAGTATGAGTGGCCAAGATCTAATCGGAATTTTACCGATGTCAAAGCACGCTTTGGGCTCCATAAATCTTGAGGCGGACAAATTGTATAAATTTACTCGAGGATTGAGATTAGATCTACGTGAGAAACAACTATTGACAAAGTGGAAATGGATACATACTCTCTGCTGCGGTTGGGAAATTTGCCTCTCGTGTAGAAATGGGTTTGAACAAGATCGGGCAAATTCAACAAAATAAGGCATCGAGGATCAAAGAGGCCTATAATTAAGAAAACAATCGGACCGTCTACAAAATTACAAAGGGGTGGAACCGGATCGACTAACAACGGAAACAACATGTGCAAAGCATAACTTGCTCTCACTTTGCATGGCCAGGACATACACCGATCGGTGTTGGCGTAAACAAAGGAAATGCGAAATGTGGCGTGATCGGCATCAACTACGCGTGATCGCCCAATGATTTCCACACTGAAAACAAACTCGTACCACCTCATAAATCTAGGAATGGACCGAATAACCAAGCGAGGGTACCAGCCCGAGTATTTGCATGGCGGGACATGATGCTCCCGAAGCAACCAATGTGGTGGAAGGCACGCTTCTAGTATCTAACCATTATGCTAAAGTGTTATTTGACCCCGGATCATCACACTCATTTATTGCACCACATTACGCATACAACATGTTTATACATGCATGGAGCGTATGCCTATATGCTTAGAAATATCAACTTCCACGGGCGCAAGCCAAATAACGGATGTTATGTATAAGGCATGCGAAATAAAGATTGGTGATGTGACCTTTCCTATTGATTTGATTTTGTTGCATATATCCGAGTATGATGTTAATTTTGGTATGGATTGGTTGTCTACATATCATGCACAAATGGATCATCATTAGACTATTAAGTTATGTGAACCTGGAAAGCCTATAGTAGAATTATCGGGAAGAGCACGAGTCAAGATGGCTCTAACCATTTCTCGCCATTAAGGCTAAGAAAACAATCACAAAGCGGGCACGTGGATACTTGGCATTTGTAACTAACAAACCTAAAGTAGAGACTCAAATCCACGAAGTGCCTATAGTGTCGAATACCGGATGTATTTCCACAAGGACTCACCGCCCCTTCCTTCCAATAGGTAAATTGAATTCACCATTGAGGTCTTACCAGGAGACGTAATGGAAACAAAAAAAAAAAAAAATTTGAAGACGATATGCAAAGACAATACCCGGAAATATTTTAAGAGGAATTTGGGGACCAAATTCTTTTAGAGAGGGGTGAATGTGATGCCCGAATTTTAGCGGACGTGAGATACGCGTTGTTTAGTGATTTATTTATTTGGTTAAGTAACACGAACCCATTATTAATGAAACGTGACCCGATTCTTATTTATTTATTCCTTCCAATGCCAATTACGCCTTCCTCATTTTTCGAGCCTAATGATTTTATATTCTCCTCTTTGTATTATTATTTGATCGGTTAACTACGACTTTAGAAATAATAGACCCTAAAATTTAGGAGTACATTTCGACCCTTATCCAAATATTTCATCGCAATCTATATTCATCCCAACCAACTTCCAATTTTTTTTTTTAAATACATATTTTTTATTTCACATCTTTAATCTTTAAATTTCTAAATATTTAAGTATAGATATTTATACATTTTATTTTCTTTCAAAAAAATATTTTCATTATATTTTTCAAAAAATAAAATCGAAAATTACCTCTTAATGGGAGGTTATTTCATATTTTTTTTCAAAGCCTACAAATAAACTATACCCTACAAATTCCACCTAGATACCTATTACTATTATTAAACACCAAATGGCAAAAAAAAAAAATAAATAAAAATCCTCCTACTCATTTTCGTTCATAGGTGGTCAAAAAGGAGAATCAATCCCATTTATTTTCCTACAACATTTAATTATACCACAAAACCCCACCACATTAAATAAATACCAAAAAAAAAAAAAAAAACTAATCATCCTACTCCCCAACCTTTCGGCTATAGCCTTCCTTAGAGGGGAATCATTCAATTTTATTTCTTAAAAAACTCCCAACAAACATTTTACTCCAATGATTACACCTCAAAAAAAAAAAAAAAAAATCTTCCCCCCCAATAACATCAATTTTCGGCCATATGAACAAATAAGAGGAATCAATTCACTTTCATCCTAAAACTTGTACAACTCTCCAACCTTCTCTTCATTTCATACTTAGAATAAAAACACAAGACTTGTTCCCATTTTTCTTCTCTAAATGATCAAATTCATCAAGCATAAGGTAAGGAAATTTTTACTTTTTTCAATTCTATTTTTCTTCTCAAATTCTAAACCTTATATCTTCACCTTCTAATCATGTTATATCCATCTCATTGAGGTACTCTAGTGGATTATTTCTTGAAGATTAGAGACTTAGACTTGACTACAATGCTTGAAGAGGAAATTCAAGACTACATATTTTTAAGGTGAGAAAATTATGGGTTTAGTATTTTTCTCTTGACAACATGAAGAATTAATTTTTGACTCAAGGATATGAATTTTTGGAGCTTAGGGGCTGACCTATAGAGCTCAAGTTTGAGGTTAAAAGCTTGAAGATAGAAATTTATTTTTGAAGACTACTTGAGGAAATTAAGGTAAGAATTAATCCATTTGTTTTAAGATATTTTCTTTGGACTTGAGACCTCAATTTTAACACCAAAATATGGATATGGTGATATTTAGGGGCTGAACTTTGAGTGTTAGAACCAAGAGCTTGGATTCTTAAGAAGATCTTCATTTTAAACCACAACCCGAAAAACTACTACGAGGTGGGTGAAAATTATTTCTACAAAAATCGCATCATTCTTTCTACTAGTGCACAAAAATGCATGTTCATGTGAAAATATGATATTTTATGAATTTTATCAAGTATTTATGATATTTATGTTTTAATAAAATTTCGAGAAAATAAAAAGATGAGTATGATATTTTTCTTGCATAAATTGTTGATAAAATTGCTCATCATTTGCTTTTATGATTTATGATGCTATGAATGTTCAAATATATTTTAGAAATGTTTAAAATAAGTTTTTATATATTATTGGAATTCTGGACTTGCAACTTGTGCAAGAAAATTCGAAGCTTGGGTTATTTTTGCAATTATTGTGAGATATTGGGCCAAAAGAGTAAATATGAAAAACTGTGAAGACCACCTCTGAAAATTCGAAATATTGGACCCAATAATCTATAAATTTCATATATGAAGTGACTTGAAAGATTTGGACCCCTTCCGGGCAAGAAAATACAATAAGGAACAAGTTTGATATCAAAATGTAAAATTGTAAAACTTAAAGGACTAAAACTGTAATTTTTAAAGCTGGGGCAGTCAAGGTATCTCGAAAACATGCAGATTTATTTAATATGATATTTTAAACCTTTAGTTCAAATTTCTTAACCATCCGACTTGAAACGAGCCTTTAACGACAAAAAATCGCTTTTGGGCCAAAATTGTAATTTGTGAAAATGAGGTACCTAACTTTCGAAATTTTTAAAACTATTTTTACCACAACTTATTACTGTCCAAAGAAGTTCTTTAAAATTAGAATCACCTCAAAATCCTTCCCGGTTTAAGAGTTAACAAATTTTAAAATATCAAGTCAAAAATCGAAATTTTTGGAAACTAGAGGACTAATCTGCAAATTTTATAAAATCTGTCTCGAGCCTCTGAAAAATTTTAACCTCTGGGAATTTATAAATTTTTGGAACGGACCTCACCCTTTTACGAGTCCGGAATTGAAACTTATCGAATTTTAAAAGCCGGCAAGAGAATATTTTTCCTTAATAAAAATGATTTTTATTTTAAAATTTGCTAAGGACCTTGAAATTGATATTTTCTAACTTGGTTACCTTATAAAAATTTTAAGATATAATTTTTGTACTTAGCTAATAAAAATATCGAGCTTGAACGTAATGCGCCGAATCGAATATTAAAACCGGCTAGATTATCCGCCCGATAACTAGACCGCGAGTTTTTTGTTTTGAAATAAATACCGGAGATCATGTGACCAAGATCACTCCGGACTTTCTAACTATTTTATCAAATTTTTCGATGACGTGAAAATTTAAGTGCACATAAAGTGAAATTAAATGTTGTGAAGTGAAAAGTGAAATGGAATGTGAAGTGAAATGATAAGTGAAAGTGAAGTTGAGAATGAAAGTGGAAAGTAAAGTGAAAATTTAAAGTGGGATAATTTGCTTGGCTTTATCCAAGTGATGTGGGATAATTTGCTTTCGGCTTTATCCAAGTGGTGTGGGATAATTTGCTTGGCTTTATCCAGTGAAGTGGGATAATTTGCTTCGGCTTTATCCAAGTGGGATAATTTGCTTCGGCTTTATCCAAGTGATGTGGGATAATTTGCTTGGCTTTATCCAGTGAAGTGGGATAATTTGCGGCTTTATCCGAGTGGGATAATTTGCTTGGCTTTATCCAAGTGATGTGGGATAATTTGCTTCGCTTTATCCAAGTGACGTGGGATAATTTTTTCGCTTTATCAAGGGAAGTGGGATAATTTGCTTCGGCTTTATCCAATTCAAAGTGGAAGTAAATTTAATAAAATATTAATAGTGTTTGACTGATTTCGACCAATCTAACATAAGGGTTAATCGAAAATCTTTATACAAACAACAAGACAAAGTCATATGTACATCATGCATTGTTTTCCATGAAATGATTTTCGTGCATAAAACGAGCCACACTCGCACACCAAAGACCCACCTCATCGAGAATTTTTGTTCTCACCCCACCTCTTTTATCAACCGGAGGATGAAGAGTTGTATCGGGACAATGGCGACGATGGATCTCAAGACGTATCTTAGTTATGTATTGTATTATGGACTTTATTAAGACGATGGATTTTATTTGTGATGATTTAGACTTTGAACTTATTTAATGTATTAGCGGGCGTAGGACCTCGAAGAACAATTATTATGTTGTATTTTTATTTTTCGGATTCATTGTAACCATACTCGACTTAGTTATTCCGTTATTTATAATTAGTCCGGATTTTATCGTTCTATTGACGTATGTAGGAGGATAAATAAGCCGGCTTGGTAAGCGGCATAAGTTGGTAAATTGTGTCATGGCTTCCATTTTGGGGCGTGACACAAACTCAACCTAAAAACTTCGCGTTAGTAAAAAATCGAACCTAAGATCTCACCAGACCAACCTCTGGGGTTAGGACATAGACATCATCACTCGTGTAAATTGTGTGCAAAATGTTGTTTATATATATATATATATATATATGAATATGATCAAATGAGACCACATAATTAGAGTGAGACAGTGTGTACTAATCCTGGCCACACATCTCAAATTTTAGATGGTTGGGATTATTCCAATTTAATACTTATTTTCAATTTATTTTAAACCTAAAAAGGGCAGCATTGTAATTACACAATTACATAATATCCCCTTCCTCCATCTCCCACCCTGGCCCACTCAATCTCACCTCCTACCTCCCTCTCGCCTTCCTCATTTCTTATAAACATGTTGCGTCGCAACTACTGTTTCCTTTTGGGGAAAAAATATTCTTTCTTCTTCAACTCACATGAGGTTTGTAGTTGCATTTAATATGTTATTTGATATTCCAACTATTTACCACCATGGAAATGCAGTATTCATCTTTTAGTATACTAATGGAAGTATTTCAATTCATTTTAAAGGGCCCTTCAAAGACGAGGCAAATCCAGTTTTTGTCGCGCCGCTTAATTTGCTCAATTACGATGTTTATAATGTTAATTTGTCGCAAGTGGTTGTGGCGGTCATCCGAACACGCTTACATTGCGGACCATGTGTAGATCTCTGATCATCGTCGAGGATTTGGATCGTTATGTTTTGGAGAAATCGAGGGCGCAAATTACGTCATCCGGTCTGCTAAATTTCATGGATGGGCTATTGAATTCCCAGGATGAGAGGATTATGATTTTCATAATGAATTGTAAAGATGGAATTGATTCGGATTTGTTGCGGCCGGGAAGAATTGATATGCATATTCATTTTCCCATGTGTGATTTCAATTCTTTTCAAAATTTTGACTGGTGTTTTGTTAATCATGGCTAAAGCCTAAAAGAGGTAGAAAAATTGAACAGCGCGTCGAGGACGACTGTATACATAGTCTGATTTTATTGTATAGTTAGACATAGTTTATTGTATATGTAGTCTGATTTTGTTGTATGTTAGACATAGTTTTACTGTATAGGTTGTCTGATTTTGTTGTACAGTTAGACATAGTTTATTGTATACATATCATGATTTTATTGTATAGTTAGACATGATTTACTGTATAATAATTTAATTAATTAATTTGTGTCTATTAATTATTGATTTTTTAATTATTGTCATTTGGTATACCGTAATTATTGGTCTGCCCAGAATAATCTTGTTAATTGATTCCTTAATTCACGGTCCCCACATGTTCTTGTTTGACAATTGTAATATGCAGTAAAATTATGTTAATGACAACAAAATAGTGTTAAGTATACATCTAATATATGCTAAATATACAACACAATAATGAACGTGATTTTCTCTCTCTCTCTCTCTCTCTCTCTCTCTCTCTCTATAATTGATTTACTTAATCCATGGTCCCCACATGTTAATTAATGAGCGTGATTCTCTCTCTCTAGCGGCTCTTCGATTGATTCCACGGTCCCCACATGTTTTCGTTTGATTATTTTAATATACAGTAAAATTATATTAAATATACAGCAAAATAGTGTTAAGTATACAACAAATCACTGATAAGTGTACATCATACTGCATGGCAGAGCACATGCGCGCGATTTTCTCTCTCCCCGCGTGATTTTCTCTCTCCTAATGACTGATTCCATATTTGGATGGTCTCCCACATGTTTGTTTTGACATTTATACCCCTATTTTATCTTAATCAAATGTTTTTTAATGTAATTTTCGACCCTCCCTTTATCTATATCAATGGCTAAGATAAATAGGGGTTAAAATTACATTAAATATTTAATTAAAGCAAAATAAGGGTATAATTGTCAAATTAACAAGTGGGGACCATCCAAATATGGAATCGGTTATTAGGAGAGAGAGAAAATCACGTGAGAGAGAGAAAAAAGAGAAAATCGCTATTTGGAGAGAGAAAATCGCGTTTGTGCTCTACCATGCAAAGATGTTGTCTTATCATATATTTTCTTTGTATACCTAACATTATTTTATTGTATGTTTAACATAATTTTTGCATATTAAAATGGTCAAACAAAAATATGTGGGGACCATTAATTAAGGAATCAGTTATATAGAGAGAGAATCACGCTCATTAACATGTGAGGACCGTGGATTAAGTAAATCAATTATATATATAGAGAGAGAGAGAGAGAAAATCACGCTCATTATTGTGCTGTATATTTAGCATATACTTGATGTACACTTAATGCTATTTTGTTGTATGTTTGACATAATTTTACCGCATATTAAAATGGTCAAACAAAAATATGTGGGACCGTGGATTAAGTAAATCAATTATAGAGAGAGAAAAAATCACGCTCATTATTGTGTTGTATATTTAGCATATATTTGATGTATACTTAACACTATTTTGTTGTATGTTTAACATAGTTTTACTGCATATTACAATTGTCAAACAAAAATATAAGTATACAACAAAACACATATAAGTATACAACAAACCACGTACATATAAGTATACAACAAAAAAAAATAAGTATACAACAACAGAAATACATACATAATAATTAACTATTTATACAACAAAATACATCTATGTATACATCGAAAAACATATAAGTGTACAGTAATCTTAATTGCCTCCTCGTATGCCTCGTTTTCGTTTTCCACGCCAAAGATCGTCTTCTTCACCAATCCTCCAATCCTATCCTTTATCTCAAAACCCCAAAAATATCTCTCGAACTCGCACAATCTATTTGCAAAATATACAACAATCTCCAAATTTTACTTTCAAGCTCTTTTTTCCTCGACCTTTCATCGAATTTGTTCTCTCCATGTACCGTGTCTGCATTTAACTTCAAAACAACAAGAAAACACAAAAACAATTAAGCTGAATTAAGGTAAAACAAAGTGCCGGATGCAAAATTATTTTGTGATTTTAATAAAAGGGTTTTCTTCTGTGATTACGTGTGTGAGCAACAAATAGAAGTGGGACAATAGTTTGACAGAGTTTCGATGTTGACGGCGACTAAGGCGGCAAGTGGAAAAATAACTACGATATCGCAGTACAAAATAAAGAGGAAGAAGAAGAAGAGTTTCAGATCGGGAGCTTCCAAGAAAAATGCAGGAAGGGTGGCGAAGAGAAATCGCGGCGGCGCATCGGATGGCGGCGGAGGGAGAAGGTGGTCTTTACACGAGATCAGATCGACGGAGCAGAGTTCTACAAAGTTTGAGATGTGAATTTGAGGAGGTGAAGTAAAAGACAGTTACATCTACAAACTAAAATGACAAATCTGCCTTTTTTTAGAGTTAAAATAAATTGAAAATGGTTATTAAATTGAGTAAATCTAAACCATCTAAATTATAAATTTGTGGCAGGATTAGTCCACACTGTCTCACTCTAATTATTTGGTCTCATTTGATCCTATTCCTATATATATATATATATATATATATATATATATATATATAGGGTTATGATCAAATGTGGCAGAGAGCTTACCGTGTGGCAGTGTCGATTAATCCCATCCATCCATACCTTTTATTTAATGGTCCAGATTGCTATTAAAAATAACTGATTTATCAATTAATTAATAGGTGGAAAGGGCATAATAGTAACTAGCAAAATGCCATAAATCATGCCCCTATAATCAATGGATTGATTAATATCACGTTTCTATAACTAAATTATGCATCATTTTAATAGTTGAATTATACACCGTTTAATAATTGATTGTACATCATTTTATATCTAACGGTGCATCATTGTATAACTAATTGTACACGATTCAATCCCAACAATTTTTATGGGATTTAATTTTACGGTTGTTCTCGATTTAATATATATCATTGTGAATAAACCACAATTGAATGAAAATCGAGAACAATTGTAAAATTAAATCCCATAAAAATTGTTGGGATTTAATCGAGTACAATTAGTTATACAATGATGCACTGTTAGATATAAAATGGTGCACAGTCAGTTACTAAATGGTGCATAGTTCGAGATAAAATGAAAAGTGGGAACAATCGTAGAATCAAATCCCATAAAAATCGCTGGGATTGAATGGTGTGCAATTAGTTATACAATGATGCGCTGTTAGATATAAAATAGTGTACAATCAGTTATTAAATGGTGTACAATTCAGCTATTAAAATGGTGCACAATTTCAGTTATGGAAACGTGATATTAATCAATCCCTTGATTGTAGGAGCGTGATTTATGACATTTTGCTAGTTACTATTATGCCATTTTCACCTATTGATTAATTGATAATCAATTATTTTTAATAGCAATCTGGACCATTGAATAAAAGGTATGGATGGATGGGATTAATCCACACTGCCACACGGTAAGCTCTATGCCAAATTTGATCATAACCCTATATAGTATATTATGACCAACATATATTATAATGAGATTTTATTTAATATTACATTCATGCATACTTTATCTTTAGTAGTATTTTATGGGTGATATATAATAAGCTAATAAAATTTGTCCACTAGTCTAATTGGAAACTTTCTTAGTATAGTGAAGCATGCATAACTCATGGTAATTAGTAATCCATGACATATAAATTGGTCATGCAAAATACTCACATCCACATGTTTATATGCCAAAGGACTCTTTAAATACCAAATGCATAACCACTATAATTTAAAACTTATACCATTCTAATAAATAATCTTTTTTTTCCTTAATTTTGAGCTTTTGAATATTTTATTGAAACTTTATATTGCATCTCACATTGTATTTTAAATATCTAACTAAAAATTGAAATTAATCTCGTACATCCTATATATAGAAAGTACGAAACTAAATACAACAGAAAATTACAATAAAAAATTCAAACTAAAATATCTAATGCAATCTTGTAAATTGCCATTACGTCCAGGTTAGGTTTGGTGTGCTAATGGTCAACTACATGTAAATAGCTTACAATTCTTTACCAATAATATCATGACATGTAGACTACTCTTACATTTCTCTCGAAATTCTAGCCGCTTTTTCTCCTCCATCTTCTTCTTTTTTTCTTCCATCATACTCTTATAGAGAGTAGTAAAAATAATTTTCATTGCCTTTAATCTATAAATATGTCCTCAACAGATGACTTTTATTTATCTCTGATAAGTGGCTTTTTTTCTGATAATAAGTTTGTTCTATACGTGTGATTTTGTTCATAATATCAGATGAATCATTACCCAACGATACATGACAGAAACGTTGTCATCTTTGGTACGTGTTTTGTCCAGCATATCTATTGCGAAGTTCAAATTCTACGGATCAGTTAAATTTATTTAGGTTTAAAAAATTTGTATAAGATCTGTGTAGATTTATGATCATGTAGAGCTTGCAGTTGTTTTTCACTTTGTAATCAGTCAGTGGCGGATCCAGGAATTAGTAGTAGGGTGGGCTAAGAAGTATAAATTTCAATAGGAAAATTATCTATATATAGAGGGGCGGAGCCAAGGGAGGCCTCCCCGGCACCCGGGCGCAACTCCAAATTTTTTTTCGTCCCGTTTTTTTATGAGAAAAAAATAAATAAAAATTATATATATATATATATATATATTTTAAGGGGAAAAAATATTTGACCTAGGGAAAAAAAATTGGGCTTGGGATAACCGAGTCCGTTGACTAAGCCACTGTATATATAGAACAAAGATTATGCATATATAAGAACTTATTACAACACTACACTATTTCTCAATTTATAAGAGAAAAATACAATGGTATTTTTATATTAGCAATCAAATTGAGATATTCTATTCTTAATATTATTTATTTTCTTGCCATAAAATAACAAGAAGTCAATAACTAAATATAAAAAAGATAAGAAAATAGATAACGTTTTGATTTCATATTTGATGATAGCATTTAGGGGTGACAAATCGTTTATGCCGGCCCAATAAATAATAATTCGACACGATAAGCTCAAGTCCGAACATAATACAATAACCATATTGGCCCTAAAATTTAAATTCAAACTCGACACGCTAAAAACACGAGAAATATGGTATGACACGATTGACACAGTAAGCAAAACTGTTAAATTATTTTAGTTAGGACCGTTGCTCCATTAAACTAATAAAACATGTGATTTCCTTAATATATTTGATTCTTAGATACATATTATAATAAACTACCAATACAAATAGTAAGTACAATTTAAAAATAATGAATTGACATGTATACAAATAATTAATAAGGATCACAAAAATAGTCTAAAAATCACAAATATATTAAATATAGCATCAATCTTAGGAATTAGGATACCACAAAAGTTTTACATCCTTCATTCTTGATTTTTAAATTGAATTTAAATTTTGGGGTGGGACTTGAGTTTTGCATTAAATTTTGGGGTGGGCTAATTTTGAATATTATAGAAATTACAATACTACAAATATAATTTTTCAGATTTTGCACTGGGCTTGAGCCCAGTGCTAACTACCCATAGATTCGCCTCTGTAATCAGTTGTATGTTTCTTCTAATAAATGAATAAAAATACATTTTTTTATTCCAAAAAATATATATAATAACATGACACTTCAACAAAGTTCTTGCTTAATCATTTTACATAAATAACCTCAAATGTTTTTTTTTTTTTTGAGTTAGAATGAATTTCATTCATTAAACAGAAGAAACTTACAACTGGTTACAACAATAGATGTAATACAATTGCAAGCCTATGGATTATAAACCTATACAAATCTAAAATAAAATTTTAAACCGCAACAGATCTGACTAATCCATAGATTCAGAACTACGCAACTAGGCGCTGGACAAAACACGTACCAAAAATTTGATCTCGTTTCTGTCGCATAACATCAGGTAATGGCACATCTGAGTCTTCTGAGCAAATCCACAAAGAGACAAATTAAAACAGAAAAGAAAAGCCACTAATCGGGACAAACAAGCCACCTACTGGGGACAAGTAAAAAAACATAATAGAAAGACAAAAGATCAACGAGCAAAAGATCTGTCTCTCCCGTCCTCATATCCACACCGCAATCCATCTCCGCCAAAACCACATCCAAAACCGCCACCACCGCTCTCGCCACCTCTAAACCCACAAGCCAAGTTCGGAAGAAACCATACCTGCAAGAGAAGAAACATCCCTTGGAACGGAGGGGCTAGTGACCGGAGACCATGGGAATAATGGTCTCCGGCCATGGTAGAGGATGGGCAAAGTTGGAGGAAAGACAAGGTGGGAGATAGGGGTGATCACAAATTTAAAATAACCACCCAAACCGCCCGCGCGCACCGCACCATTAAAATCGATTTATCTTAAAAACCGCGATTAAAAATCTTAATGAACAACCGCACCGCTAAGGCGGTGCAATTTGCGATTTTTGAAGAGAAATCGACCGCCAAAACCGACCGCCTATACAATGGGTAGTAAGGGTAATTATGTAATTAGCATCTCTCACCAATAGCTTAGGTTCAATTGTAGTGTTATTCTTTGTAACATTTTCTTTTCTAATTATTTGGTGAAAGTTAATTATTTATAGTATGTTGGTTTAATGCGATGGTAGATTTATTTTGTATTGAGCTATCACATGGAGATTTCTAGTGATGCAATAGTAGCTTTATATTTTACCAAAAAAATCAATTGTCAATTGTCATGCTCACTCATGCAGATTTGAAAACTTCTCATACAGTAGTTCCATTTCCAAATGACTTTTTGGGTGTTGTCTTAATTTTTGTTATTCTGTTTTTTGTGTGGAGTTTGCATGCTGACTTTTGGTACAATGGATTCAAGCATGGACACAAGAGGATTCTCTTAGAAACTAATTAGATTGGAAGAAGAATTGACTTGGATTTATGTAAATGTAATTTAAGTTAAATCTTATTTTTATTGGTTGGATGTATATAGCTTAAAACCACAAAATCGCCCGCCACTGCCCGTAACCGTTTAAAACCGCACATTCGATTTTACTTTATAAAACCGCAATTTGAATTTTCTTTTTAGAAAAACTGCTCATGGCAATTCGGTTTGGAAATAATGTAAAAAATAGTGAAACAGCATCGTGATCACCCCTAGTGGGAGAGAGGGAGGGAGGGGGTGGCGGTGGTAATGGGATTAGGGTTTGTCTAGAGAGAGAGTTTTTGAGAGATAGCCGAAAGGTTTGGTTTTAAATTTTACATAAATAACCTCAATTGATTATCTAATTGTGCTCAATATATATATGGAAAAAAAAAAATTTGTGAGTACTAAAAGGAAGAAAATAAGATTCAGCCCAACACGTAAATCCCTTTTGTTCTTTCTTTCTTGGTAGTATTCAATTATACTCCCCACCCCGTTCACCCCATTATTTTCGTGGACCATATTCAATGGCCTTTAACCTTTTCCTTTTTCTAACTTTTGTGCGCCATCGCACGCATTTATTGGGCATGGTTCTCGAAATTGATTGGACTTTTCTACTTATAGTACGAACATGATGTAGCTCAATCTCGATCATTTATTTTATATGTTGTTTTAATTTTTTTAATTTTTATATTATGTGATATGCATGTTATTTATCTATTAATGACGTTGTTTTGCAGACACGTAACAATAATGTCATCCATATGTAATAAAATACCATTTGAAATAGATGGTTTAATTTGAGCATAACTAGATTACATATTTGGCTTGGTCTTACAATTGAGAGGATAGCGTTTCCTTTATTTTCCTTAAATGGTCACTAATTTTAATGATATGCTAATTTGTAATTATTTGTAATTTGAGTGTGTGTATATATATATATATATATATTAATATACCCCCTCAACTCCAAATATATAGTTCACTTTTTATATTATAATCCTATTTAACATTCATATAATTTACAGTATTCATTAAATAAGGGTAAATCAAACAAATATGAAGCATATTTGTAGTTTCCATACTTTTCTTAATATGTGTGGAAAGTTAAACTGGATTATATATGTATCTGGGACGAAGGGAGTCTATTTGGCTGAGAACTTTAATTCTCCTTGAAAAAATCAAAAATTAAATTTTCACTTGCTCCCAAGTGTCAAGTACTAAAGTTATGAAGTTTAACACAAACATCACCATCTCCGACTTCTCATTGTTGCTATCAATGTAAACTGTGGGATATGTGACGATTGTGTGTGTTATGTTATGTTTGGGTTTGTTAACGTATAACCAGACCCTCACAGGTAAAGAGAACAATTATGTTCAACCCCCCAAATATAATAATAGTTGATATCTTCCCGAATTGAACCAACACGTATGTTATTCAGTATGATTTTCCCCCAAATATATTTTGGTGAAGTGGAGTTTTGAACCCATAATCTCCAATCCACAAAAGACTTTAAGTTCTTTGTGGTAGCAGATGACTTAGCCATCTGGTTAATTAAGGGAAAAAAAACATCAATCTCAATTATATAGACAAAAACATAATTGAATTCTCCAACTCTCTCAAATTATATAATTTGAACATAATACAAAAACATGGTTCAATAGATTACTATTCATACAATTGGTTTAAAATAGTTATGAATCATGATATCTCAAAGTCGGCATTAATAATTTACAAGTGATTTAATAGGGGCCCATATACTGGGCCCCATTCTAGCCCGTTATGATTTTGTTTTCCAGATAATATAATTAGAAAAATTAAAAAATATATATATGTTGTATATAATAGAACTTAATACTGCAAAATAATCCTTAAGAAGAAGAATAAGATAAAATGAATAAGAGATATCTTATGAATCAGACGACGCCTATTTATAATAGGTTACATGTCATTATCAAAGTACTATGTAAATAGTGTGCATCTTTATAATTTTCAACCAAAACGTCATTTTCAATCAAAATATCGTTGTCGGATACTATGTTGACACTGTGCAAGTTTGATTTTTCTCAGCCGTCTTTCACTGTGTATGATACGTCCAATTTTTCATCACACTCTCCCTTGGACGTATCATAATTGGATGAGTATGCCTCAATAAAAATCTCAAGCCGAAAAAACCCTGTGTGAAAAAATTAGACATAAGAAAAAAAGAGTACATTCTCAAATCCCGACTTTGTGCATAAGCTGCCTCATTAAAAACCTTAAGCTGGAAAAATCCAATGGGATAAAAACCATATAAAATGGAAAAAGAGTACATCACACAATATATTCGCTCCCACTGAAATGAAGAATATTAACTGCATAACTGATTCATTAATCTTGCTTTGTATGGACTCTTCTCATTCCAATGCCGTAAACCAGTTTCTCGAATATAGACGTCGACAAGGAATTTGTAAATAAATCAGCAAGATTATGACTGGAGCGAATCTGTTGAATATCCACCTCTCTATTTTTCTGGAGTTCATGTGTATGGAAAAACTTTGGTGAAATATGCTTGGTTCTATCACATTTTATGTTACCCCCTTTTACTTGAGCTATACACGCTGCATTATCCTTATAAATAATAGTAGCAGTATCTGTAATTGGCTTCAATTTACAACTATTTCGAATATGAGATATAACAAATCTTAACCAAACACATTGTTTTTCAGCTTCATGAAGAGCAATTATCTCAGAGTAACACTACAAGAAAACTGCTAATAGACACCACCAAAAAGACACCGGTTTTATGACTTTACTGGTGTATTTTCCTTTTTAACACCGGTTTTGTAAGAAACCGGTGTCTTATTAGTGCTGTCGTTTGATAAACAACACCAGTTTCCCAGAACCGGTGTCTATTCTAACAAAACATTCCCAAATAGACACCGGATTTTGCACCGATTTTCGAAACCGGTGTCTATATATAACAATTATTTTAGATTTGACACCATATATTTCCACACCGGTTATAGAACCGGTGTCTATAATATTTTTAAAACCATATTTTTTCGACAGGTTATAGAACCGATGTCTTTATTTTTAATTAGGGTTTATAAAAAATATAAAATAGTATAAATATTGTTTTTTTAAAAGTAAAAATATTAATAAGAAAAATTAATAAAAAAATATTATATAAAAAAATAATTTATTTTATATATTTTTTATTTTTCTTATTAATATTTTTACTTTTAAAAAAACAATATTTATACTATTTTATATTTTTTATATTATTTTATTAAATTATGTTAAAATAAAATATAAAATATTAAAAAATAAATTATTAAAACAATATAAGTATAAAAGATTTTTAAAAAATTTAAAAATTATAAATATAAATAATAAAATAATGTTAATATTGTATAAATTAATTAATAAAAAATAATATAAAAATAATAATATAATTTTTTTTATAAAAGATGTATTATTAATTTAAAAAAATGAAAATAAATATAATTAATTATGTAGGGTTTACTTTTTAGTGTAATTAGATGAACAAATTGCTCCAAAGCATATATCTCTGCCCGTGTCGCCGTCACCCTTCCCCTCTCCCCTCCGCCCGCCTGTCGCCGTCACCGTACCCTCTCCCCTCCGCTTGCCCGTCGCCGTCACCGTACCCTCTCCCCTCCGCTCGCCTGTCTCCATCAGCCGTCCCCTCTCCCCTCCGCCCGTCGCCTCTCTTCCCTCCGCCGGTCGTCGCCGCTCGTGGTCGTCTCCGCTCGTGGTTGTCGCCGCTCGTGGTCGTCGCCGCTCGTCGTCGCCGCTCGTGGTCAACCTCTGCTCGTGGTCGCCGCTTGCATTTTTATTTGCTACAAATTTGCTGACTTTGTAGCTGGGATAATCAATATCGACTGAAATTGGTAAGCCAAGACCTTGCAAATTTTTATTTCTTGTAGTTGGGCTTTCTGATTTGTGTTCTTGAGGTAAATATTGATTTAATGGATAGCTAAGTTGTTCTATGCCATGTTGTTTCCTATTAGTTCAGTTCTTTTAGGAGTTTTCTTATCGACATTCCAGTTGTATCTTTGCAGCGGGAGATATACTTTTTCTGGTTGTGCTATTTGAGAAGGATTATGCATTGGCATCGAGATGGGGCAAGGTTTTGAGGCATTCAGAGTCATATGAACACATAAATTGTTTTATGTGTTCATTAATCAGGATTAGCTTAGCAGCACTCAACAGGTGGGGTCCTTTTTTAGTTGTTTTGAAGTGTTTCTCATTTTAAAATTCTAGTCCTTTATGAATTATGCTCCTATGGATCCTTTCAGTTTATGTATTTATGTAGGTGTAATGTCTTGGTTCGTTTTGATTATGTGATAGTTATGTTTAAAACTGAACTCAAGAAAGGCGTACCGCTACCCATATAGGTTGCATATGTGCATCCTTTTCTTCCAAACTGCTTGAACCAGAGCTACCTGACATGTTATGGTTGCAGAAATAAATTTTTAAAACACAGCATCTGAATTTTCTGATAATCCCACTCACTGGTAAATAGCAAGGTCAGAGTTGATCTAGCTCTTCTAGGATGCTTACCCCATTTTGAGATAAAAGACAGGTCTTCATTCTGCAATTGCGGTTGAATTGTTTTCCAATATGCGTAATTGGACTTTCCTCTTAGATTTCTGCTTATTTGTTTCTTTGTTCTATTAAGAGTTCTGATTGGTTGACATTTTGCACACACACTCATGCGTATATATGTATATGTGTGTGTGTTCATATGCAGAAGAATTTTATAGAAGTTCCCTTCTATCTTTTGCTATCAGAATAATGTCTGAAGTTAAAAAATTTAATTTCTATTGGGATGATGGTCTTCATGATTCAAGAAAAATTGTAGCATTTGATTTTGATGGTTACCTTGCAAACACATCAGTGAAACGGTATGATTTTCCTACTCTTGAAGGCACTTTATGGTTGGTTTGACATTTTTCTGGATATTGTGTAATTCCTATTTCCTAGTGCAATTGTTTATTTGAGCTGAAACTCTATAAAGCTTGTTAAATATGCTAACCAGATATGTATTTTTTCTCTAATTCTTGTTAAATATGCTAACCAGAGGGGGTATTCCAATTTTAAAAGAAAAATGATTTTTTTTAATTAGGCTAAATCTTGGGGTAGTTTTTGTAATTAACCTTTCTTATGATTGTCTTGGACCTGAACTCCAGTTAGGTCAGTCATTCTTTTTGTATCTACAATTAACAGATGTGTGTTCATAATTCTCCTCTTCATAAAAAGGATGACTGATCATAACCAGTGTCTTTTTACAGAGAATGAAGCAAATTGCTATGGAACTTAAGATGCAAGCACAAACTAATTTAGTTGTATACACATTTTTACCTTGTTTTGGCTTGAAAGATAGCTTTCTTCCCAGCCACGAGAGGGCAGTTGCTTGGATAGCAGGAATTCACATGCTTTTCTAACAGATAAACTGTTTTCATATGTCTGCTTTATTATGTGTAAGATCTCATCTGATGACCTGGTAGACAATTGTAACAAATTATTCTTATTTCCTTTTTATTGTTTTATGCCTTTGTAAAATGACATCATTTATAGTCTTTATTTGATATTCTTCCTTGAGCAAAGGACGCAATGAGACGAGTTTGATGATGTCGGGCACAACCACGATGCTTGGGCAATGTAGGAGAAATACTATGTGGGTGAACTGAACAAGTCAAACATTCCATGTTTAATTGTATTTTGTTGTTGGATCAAATTTTGTTGGATCATATGGATTTTATTGTTGGATCATATGGGTTTTGTTGCCTATAGTTGAATTATATGATCTTTTTGTTGGTTGTTGTTAGTGCACTTATGATGGTTGCTAGAATTGGAGTTCATGATGAATTATTTATTCATATGGTTTTTTTGCAGTTTTAAGCCGGTGTTTATGTGTAAATAAACAATCCTTTTAAAACCGCTTCTAAAAACATCAAAAGACACCGGTTTTAATAACCGATGCCAAATACATAAATTTTTAACATTAGAAAGCGGATAATTTTTCTCAAAGAAACCGGTTTAAAACCGGTGTGTTTCAAAGAAATGACAACGGATTTAAATCGATGTCGTTGAAGGAAATGACACCGGTTTTAAACCGGTGTCAAAAATGTCAGACTTTTAACACCAGTGGCTTTAACACCGATTATTTTTACTAATAGACACCGATTTAAAACCGGTGTCGTTGAAGGAAAAGACACCGGTTTTAAACCGGTGTTAAAAAGTTCAGACTTTTAACACCAGTGGCTTTAACACTGGTTGGTTTACTAATAGACACCGGTTTAAAACCGGTGTCTATCAGCTTTTTTGTAGTAGTGTGATTAGAAGAAGTAGCCACTAATTTTTGTTTGGTAGATCGCCATGATATAACTGTACCATTATAGCAAAATGCATAACCAGATTGTGATATATCGAGCTTTTGTATGGATCTGATCTATATCTTGCACCATCATAACCAACTAATCTGGAGTTTGTAGATTCCTTTAAGTAGAATAATCCCAAATCTATAGCATCACTAAGGTATCAAAAAATATTTTTAATACCATTTCAGTGTCTTCTAGTTGGTTCAGAACTGTATCGCGCAAGTAGATTGACAGCAAAAGTGATATCTGGTCTGGTGCATTGTGCTAAATACACTAATGCTCCAATAGCATTGAGATAAGGCACTTCAGGACCTAAAATCTCTTCATCGGACTCCTTTGGTCGAAATGGATCTTTATTTGGATCTAAACTTTGTACGACCATAGGGGTACTCAAGGAATGAGTATTTTACATATTAAACCGTTTGAGCAATCTTTTTTGTATAAGCAGATTGGTGGACAAGAATTTCATTATCTTTATGATCTAGCTCAAGACCAAGCCAGAGTTTGGTTTTCCAAGATCTTTAACCTCAAATTCTTTCTTTAGATATTCAGCAGCATCAGATAACTCTTCGGGAGTGCCAATCAAATTTATGTTATCGATATATACAAATACGATAGCAAATCCGGTATCTGTCCTTTTAATAAAAATGCATGGACAAATAGGATTATTTTTGTAACCTTCCCTAGAAAGGTATTTATTCAGCCTATGATATCACATGCGACCAGATTACTTTAATCCATACAAAGATCTTTGCAGTTTGATCAAGTATATCTCACGAGGAGTGTCTGACTTTGGCATTTTATATCCATCACGGGTTTTTATATAAATATCAGAATCCAGTTAACCATATAGATATGTCGTTACTACGTCCATTAGATACATATCCAAACTATCATGGACAATCATACCAATGAGAAAATGGAACGTGATTGTATCCATCACAGGTGAATATGTCTCATCATAATCTATCACATGTCTCTGAGAGAATCCTTGAGCTACGAGTCGGGCTTTATATCTCACGACCTCGTTTTTCTCATTTCTTTTTCCAACAAATACCCATTTGTATCCTATGGGTCGGGTTTTACATTGTCTGGAGTTCGAGTAATTTTTCTAAATACATTTCGTTTCTCCAGGGATGCTAACTTAGATTTTATTGCTTCCTCTCACATAGGCCAATCAGGCCTTTGACAACATTCTATTATAGAATGTAGTTCACTATCATAATCATCATCAATGATTTCTTGAGAAACTGAGAATGCAAATTTATCACCAATGATTATTTTATTTTGATCCCATACCTCATTACAATAGCTCAAGGGGTTCTCGGTGGTATCAAATTTTTTAATTTGAATATATTATGAGATATTAGGCTCTACAGAATCATCTAGAGCTTGTTCATTCGTATCAATTTTCCTTTTTTTTCGAGGAATAGTATCTTTTGAGCCAATAGGTTTACCATATTTTTAACGTGGGATATTATCATTCATTTTCTTATGTTCTTCAGGAACAATAATCCTTTTGGAACATTCAGCGATCGTAATATGAGACTTCGTAACTTTACTAGCATCATTAAATGCATCGGGAAGTCTATTGGCAATATTCTGTAAATGGTAATTCTACTCACATCACTTTCACATTTAGGAGTACGCGGGTCCAAATAGAATAAACTTTATTCATTCCAGGAGAGATTCTCAACTGGCTTTTGTTTATCATTTTGCAGTACATCTTTATCATTTCCTATTGACGGAAATGTTGTTTCATCAGAATGACAATCCGCAAAATGAGCGGTAAATAAATCTCCCGTCATTGGTTCCAAATATCGAATAATTGACGGAGAATCAAATCCAACATATATACCAAGTCTACGTTATGGACCCATTGTTGTCCTCTGAGGATGTGGAATCGGCACCTGAACAGCACACCCAAAAGTCCGTAGGTGTGAAATATCTGGCTCAAAACCAAGAATTAATTGTATAGGGGAATGCATATGATAAGCAGTGGGGCGTAATCTGATAAGTGTTGATGCATGTAATACTGCATGACCCCATGCTATACTAGTGAGCTCTGATCTCATTAATAATGTACGAGCAATGACCTGAACTCGTTTAATCAGAGATTCTGCCATCTCATTCTGAGTATGAACATGTGCTACTGGATGTTCAACATTAATTCCCAGTGTTGTGCAATATTCATCAAAACATTTTGATGTAAATTCTCCGGCATTATCCATTCTTATATTCTTAATAGGATAATCAGGGAAATGTGCTCGGAGTTTAATAATCTGCGCTAATAATCGAGCAAATGTAATATTTCTAGTAGATAATAAGCATATGTGTGACCATCTGCTTGATGCATCTATTAAGACCACAAATATCTAAATGGTCCACTTGTTGGATGTATTGGTCCACAAATATCACCATGAATACGGTGTAAGAATAATGTTGATTCATAACCAACATTTTCCATTGAAGATCTAGTAATGAGTTTTTCTTGTGAACACGATTCACAGAAATAATCTTTCGAAATCAATATTTTTGTACCTTTCAATGGATGTACATTGGTATGCTCAACAATCCTACGCATCATAGTAGATCTTGGGTGTCCTAGGCGATCATGTCAAAACCCAAATATATCAGGATTTACTAGCTTCCAAGGCATAGTGGCGTAGGATTCAAAGGCTTTAATTGGGATATAATACATTAATCCAGAAATTGTCGCTTCAAATTTCTCATGGACATTCTTCTTTCCCATTTGATATGATGTGATACATAGACACTCTTTATCAAGGTCATTTAGTGTCTCTAAATGATATCCATTATCACACACATCTTTAAAACTTAGTAGATTTCTTTTTGATCTAGTAGATAATAATGCATTTTCAATCTGCAGGATTGTACCATTAGGCAATATTAATGTTGTATTCCCGGAGCCATCAATAATCTCAATGGGACCAGATATAGTTGTAATTTGTGCTTTCCACAGTTTCACACTCGAGAAATATACTTTATTCGTTAATATAGAGTGCATTATTGCACTGTCAAGTTTTCTTCTCGGTATTTCCCATATACACCTAATATAACATTATTATTGAATTAATATTATACAATTATCTTTATGAAAAATTATATAATTGTGAAACAGTTAAATAATAGCATTGCGGCACAACAAAATTCAAATAGTAAAAGATTTTATTCAACAACATAGGCATACATAATCATCTAACTATTATATGTTAAAAATAATTGCCCATGCTAACAAAGAAAAAACCATGAAGATAAAAAGATTAATCATAAGCCAAAAGTGCTCTGGAGGATATTCTCTAACAAAAAGTAGGATAATGTTCAAGAAGACCAATGTAATGAGATATGCTACAATTAAGTTAACCATTTTATTGAAATGAAATAATATGAAGTTTTAGAAAGATGAGAGAATATGTGTGAATTTATTGAATGAAATATTGGTATATTTATAGAATAAAAATTATGATTCATAGCCGTTAACTAGTCGTTGGGGGAGAAAATTTGAATGTGAAAATTATAAATGATTTAGTAGAATTATAATAATATTTTGTGATTGTAATAATAAACACAAATATTGTGATAAAATATCATTCATATAAAAGGTTCAACCCGAAAATATATCTTCTCGGGAAAATACATATAAGCATAATAAAGACATTCTCACTCTTACAATACCAACATAATTACATGAAATAGTTTTGAAACTAATTTAAAGCATAAATATCATTGCTTACATATTTCCGTCCCTAATCAAGTGAACAATCCTTCCTTCTGGATGCTCAAAGAAATCAGCAACATCCAGATGCATAATATTCACATTTACGTCATCAAAATTATCATCTTCAGGATGATCAGAAGTGAAATTTGCTTCAGCATTTTTATCTTTCTTGCGAAGTGATTCTTGATAAAGATCCACTAAATGTTTGGTCGTACGATAAGTACGTAACCGATGACCTTTTATTCCGCATCGGTAACACTTCTCTCCACCATTCTTTGGATTTATCACTTTCTCTTTTCCTTTCTTATCATTTCTGTTCCACTTCAGATGGTTACTTGTATTTTCGTGATTTGAATTATTCTGACTATCACGATTATATGGAGTAAACCTTCCACGATCACGGCCTCTTGAATTATTGAAATTTTGAGCTCTAGTCGCATTCACTTCAGGGAATGTAGTAGAACCAATAGGTTGTGATTCGTGATTTCTTATCAATAATTCGTTATTTTGTTCAGCCACAAGGAGACACGAAATCAAGTCAGAATACTTTGTGAAACCTTTTTTTCGGTATTGCTACTGTAGGAGTAAACTCGATGCATAAAAAGTAGAAAGTGTCTTTTCAATCATATCTCCATTTGTGATACTTTCTCCACATAATTTCAACTTCGAAGAAATTTTAAATATCATGGAGTTATATTCACTTATGTATTTGAAATCTTGAAATCGCAATTTCATCCAATCATATCGGGCCTTTGGAAGTATAACCAACTTAAGGTGGTCATACCTTTCCTTCAAAATTTTCCAAAGGATAGATGAATCTTTTACCGTAAGGTATTCAATTTTTAAATTTTCATCCAGATGATGACGGAGAAAAATCATAGCTTTAATTTTACCTTGTGCAAATGCACTATTCCCTTCTTTTATAGTATCACCCAAACATTAGATGAATTTCAACATCTAAAGCCCATGGCATATAATTTTTCCAGTGATTATCAAGAGCAACAAAATCGAGTTTTGTGAGGTTAGCCATAATAAATTTCAAATTAAGAAAATAATAAAACTTACCACACTCACCAAAAACATTAAAGATCGGCTAGAGACTCGTGCTGATAATGTGTTATAAATAATTAGAAATTAATACTGCAAAATAAGCCTTAAGAAGAAGAATAAGATAAAATGAATAAGAGGAATCTTTCTTATGAATCAGACGACGCCTATTTATAATAGGTTACATGTTATTATCAAAGTATTGTGCATCTTTATAATTTTCAACCAAAACGTCATTTTCAATCAAAATGTCATTTGCCGAAAGTACTATCTGAGACCTTTGTGCAAGTTTGATTTTCCTCGGCCATCTTTCATTCACTCTGTATGATATATCCAATTTGTCATCACAAAATAAGATTTTTTTTAAGTTTTCCATGCGTCGCACCTAGTAGGCAAGTCACAAGTACCATCTAATTTGACTTGCATTATGTGGAAAGAGATCCTATATATAATGCTTCATTGTCATTGTATCAAACTCAAATTTAGGGATGACACTGGGTCCGGGTAAGACCCGAAATCGAACCAGACCCGCCTTATTTTGGGTGGGTATGGGTCCAATAAAATGGGTATGGGCGGGTAACGGGTATTGAGTTTTAGACCCGGGCGGGTATGGGTCGAGTAACGGGTATGACAAGACCCGACCCATATAATTTTTATTTTGTTTTTTTTATATAGAATGAATATATTGTATTATTCTTGTTCAAGAACTCTTGATTTATATATGTTGATGTTTATTTCATAATTTATATAATATCTACAAAATTATATAAATAACATAAATTTTGAGTGCACTATTTTGAGTAAAAATCGTAAAAAATTGGCCAAATATATGAAGTTGGCCGGTCTAATGGGTCTAACAGGTCTTACCCGCAAGACACGGGTATGAGTCAGGGCGGATATGAGTCTAGATGGGGCAGGGCGCGTATGTGTATTGTATCTTCTTAACGGGTCAAATCTCGGGTCCAAGCGGACCCGACCCATTGACATCCCTACTCAAATTAACTTGTTAGGTTGGATTGAAAAAAAAATCATAATACTTAGGCATTTGCAATATGGTGGATAAAAAAACAAAAAAAAAACAATTATTTCACGAAAAATTATAATAAATAAAAATAGGTAATGAATAAGGCTTTAATTGATAGCTTAAGCCAATTTAACTACTTTTTCACTATAGGCCAGCAAGTGGTGCTCTTAAAAGGACATGCAATGCTTGGGACCTAAGCTAGCTTCTGCGAAACTAATTAATCATAGTGGCTTTTTTCTTTTTAAAGTCTGCTATTCCATTTTGAATAATATTCTATTTTTTATTTTATTTTTAGTAGTTACATGAAAAATAAAGTAAAATTATTAATGTAAACTTAACATGAATATTAATATTGAAATGTAATATGACAGTATGACCAGGGACGAAGGCACTCATAGACAAAGGGCACTTTGCCCCCCAACCAAATTTTGGAAAAAAATTGGGATATTTTGGTCCTATCATTTTTAAATTTTAAATAAATAAAAAAAATAGAAAAATAGAAAAAAGTCTTAAATTATCTTGCATTCTTCTTTTCTGCTTTCATTTGTGAATCTGGAAAAATATGAGTTTTGGTCATATTGCCCATTATTTAAAATTTTATACATTTTTTAAGCTCCGCGATAGAACTTTTGCATTATTCTCTTGTGTCTCTATTTGTTCTTTTTGGGATTTATTTTTATATTAATATGTGATTGAAATAATACAATGAATTAATCAAAATTTCTACTTATTTAAATTTGATGTATTGTTTTTAAGTTTTACATGTGTAAAGGACAAATTGTCCACTTATGTTTCATAAAAATGAAAAATAGTCATATTTTTTGAAAATATATTTTTAGTCATTTTTGACACGGTCATACCTTAATTTCTTATATTCTCTGATGACGTACGTGGTTATATTTTAGAAAATTGATGCGATACATTCTTCAGTATCGGATCATGGACCAGTATGTGGAAAGGGAAAAAAACAGTGAAAATTTGAACTCAAAAATGCTAAGAAAACATGGTTAAAACTATTTTTATTATGGAGAAGTAACCAAAAATCCGAAAGACTATTTTATATTAATACTAGTAATTCCACTCGTGCGTTGCACGTGTATTATAATTTTGATAATATTAATTTATAATGAAACTAACAATGAGTTGGTATTTATTACTTTATTTTAATAATAATATTCATATAAAGTAAATAAAATAAATATTTTTAAATCAAACTTATATTTTTAATTATAGTCTTAAATATCAAATTCAGTTTATTTATATTTAACTTTCAGTATATGCATATTTCTATTGGTATTATATATGTCACTCTCTTTCTCACACACACTCTACCTCTCTATAAAAAAAGTTCATATATATGTATATATATATATACACACATGTGAGACATATATTTTCATATTAAATTTGTATTGATGAACAAATTATTACTTGACATTATTAATTAAGAAAAATTCTTCACAGAATTGTATTAATAAATTTATAAAGTCTCCATAAATAATGTCAATGAAGAAATGCAGTTTACAAATTACGGAAAGCTTAAATACAACATTTGTAGTTTTGTTGCTACATTTATTCTCATCATCACAAATTAGGATTTTAAAATCGTACGATTAGTCACTCTAGATATAGCAACGTACAATTGACCATGACTGAACTGATTTTTTCGAAAGAAGTCCAACATTAGAGAGAGATTGTCCTTGACTTATGTTCATAATCATTGCATATGAAACAATCAAAGGAAATTATCTTCGTTGGAGCTTAAAAGGTAAACTCGGATCGAGCAGAGTCACTGTCATTCGAAGAATTAATACCTTTTGACATTCATTGTTTCTTATAATAATCTTTGCCTCCTAAACGTAATCACCGTGCTTTGTGACAACCAATCTAATACCATTTCACAAACCAAGTGAATGGTCCATATTCTTTAACAACATCACTCGATTATCAACTTTCAACTTTAACTCATGATTCAGCACTCCGATGCGCGCACATCCTGCAATAGGTTAACATTTGAATCTGATTTGCACGGGTTGTCAAAGCTCAAATATATCTTACATTCTCCGTCGTTCAATGAAGTCATATATTCATTTATAGAATCGACCACATCAAGTGCGTGCAAGGATGGCTCGACTTTTATTTTTCAATCTTGTAAAATAAGGTAAAATGCATATGAACAGTTTATTAATATACATATGAATGAAAGGACGACGTGTGTGAAGCCCTCGATTTTTATTCGAACATGTACTTGTCTCACGTATCGTCTTTGTACTATTTGACAATTCTACCGCATCGCTTTGACGGGTAAACATTAATGATAAATATATTTATATTTAAATTCTTTTAATTATTACTTGTGATCGTAATCATTTATTAATGTTATTTCACATTTATGATCACTTGGTTGATCATCATTATTATTTTTTTTTGTTTTTTTTAGAATGGATCATCATTATTATTACTTATGTATTTATTAGTCATCCTAGAAATTTAAGAGACTATTTATTTTAGAGATTTTTACCTTATAGAATTAAGAATTCGATTTAGAATAAGTGATCATGAGACTTATAAGTGATCAAGGAAATCACTAATTATTTTGGAGATTGATATTATTCATCTATTATCATCAATTTTGGGACAAAAAAAATATATGAAATTACCAAAATACCCCTTCAGGGACGGTCATGATGGTATTTTAAGTGTAGAAATATCTCTCAACTCTTGTACATGTACACCTTGTGTATTCATCTTGTGTATTTTTACACCATTAATACAAACCTACATCTTAGAATAATCCTACAATTTCAACCACCCAATTGGTCAAACAAGACAAAATTTTAAATTCCCCCCTAAAACATAGCTTTTGGCCAATTGTCCCTAATAAAATTGCCTAAATATTACTTTCTTCCCTAATTCCTCAATTATTCCCTAACTCATCATCTAACCAACCAAAGCAAATTTTTTTTTTGTCTTTCACCCCTACCATTTACTTCATTTCACCAACACAAGATTTTCCTAAGTCTTGTATTTTCTCTTTTCTCTCTCTAAAAATCCTCCTACATCTCTCTACCTATTTCTTCATCTTCTTCACAAACACTTAACCAAAAACTTTAAGAATTCATCTCCCTACTCTTCAAAAAAATTCGAAACTACACTCCAAAGGTAAGAAACATTTCTTGTTCAATCCATTTTTGATATCACCTAACTCATCTCTTTCACATCCTAATTAAGTTTGATTTTTGATTTTGAGGTTTGCTTAGAAGACCATTGAAGATATTAAGAGACTTGTCATCTTGAAGAAAAATTGTTAAAAAATTGGACTACAAGGTAAGAAATGGAATTTTTAGTACATTTTCTTCTTCTCTTTCTGTTTTCCAAATTTTGACACTCCATTTTCATTCTTGGATTTTTAGGGGCTGACCTTGGTGGTTGACATTAAGGGTGACCAAAACCTTACACTTGGAAGCCATTACTAGTCACATTTTACTCACTACACAAGGTAAGTGTAGTATTTCCAATTTTCTCACCATCTTCTTCTTTTCCCTAAAATTTTAACCACATTCTTCTAACTCCTATATTTTTTTGATATTCCTTGACTTAGGGGCTGACCTAAGTCACTTCTTCATCGAGAGAGATTTATCTCATTTTCACCAACAAACCGATCTTTAAGGTGGGTGGAAAAATCCTTTCAACTTCTAGGTGTTTTAAATTGAAAATATGCATGTAGTATTTTGTTATTGAGAACTTGAGATATATATTATATATTGCATGCTATTTTCTTGTATCAAGTTGGAAAATTTCTCAAGTGTTGCTCCAAAATGCTATTTATCGAAAAATAGGACATACATGTACACTTTATTGTTGTACTTGATGAATGCTTGTATGAAATGGACATGTATGTTTATGACTCTTTAAATTCATATTTTGTATGACTTATAACCTGTACAAGTCGAGCATAATTGATTAAATTTTGATTTTTGGACTTAAAATGCAAAAATGGAAAGTTGGTGGACTTAATGGCAAGAAAATAAAACTTAAGGGACCCCTCTGTAATTTTCGAGTTTTGGGACTGAACTCAGGTTCAAAAATCATGTTTGGACATTTTAATAAAGTTTTAAGAGTTTTTAGATAAATAAAATCAACCCTTAAAAGCCCATGGACTAGATTGTAAAATTTTAGAAGTTTAAGGGCTATTTTGCAATTTTTGAAACTGTACCAGACCCTATTTTAAAATTTAATATTTTAACTCTTAAGGGACTGTAAATTACATATTTTAAGTGTATTCCAAAAAATCCAAGTGTTTAGAGCTTGGAAAGTAATTTTATAAAACTTAAGGGACCAAATTGTAAAAGATTAAAATTTAGGACCAAAATGAAATTTCCAGGACTTATGCAATCCATGCACCTGGAAATACTAATTTAACTATAACATAATGATATTTTGGACCCAAGGTTTAAATTTCATAACAATTGGACCCCTAAAAGCCTTAAAGGCAATTATTTCAAAATGGGACAAAAATGAGATTTTCAAATGTTAAGGGACCTATACTTGCTTCTTTTAAAAACTGTTTTTGTCCCAATATTACACTGACCTTAGTGACATTTTCCAACTGGAATCACATTAAAAGCCCTTCCGGGTTGTGAGTTCCAATTATTTTAAACTTGGGGACCAAAATGACAATTTTAACAAATTTGGGGCTAATGTGAGAATTTTATAAAAACTCGACCTCAAAACTTTAAAAACCTGAATCTCTGAACAATTTAGAGAATTTAGGAACTGACCTCATAATTTTTCAAGGTCGGGACATTTATTTATTAATTTTTAACCCAAAAAAAAGAATTGGTTTTTACAAAATGGGGCTAATTGTAAATTTTCTTTTTTACAAGGACCTAAATCGAATTATTTTTATTTTAATGAAATAGCCCTGGACCCTCTGAATTTAATTATTGATTAAAATATTTTATTTTCTTAAAACCCCTTGATTTGTCGGATTGTCTTGCGATTTCGAATCTATAACGGGACTTATGTTCTACCTAATCTTTCAAGATATCGAAGATTACTTATCCTCCCGATAATCATCTTCATCCAAATAACTCCACCAACGCCATAATTACCACTTGCGATTTTTTAAAACTTTTCATGAACTGCTTCCCGAATCAATATACTCATTTCGCCTGGTCCTGGTTGACTACGAACGTGTATTTAATTTCTGCTGAGTCAACTTGGTGTGTCGAGCTCACATCGTCGGAATGGATACGTCGGGGGATGGAATGGGCAGCTCAGCTGCTATTCCACTCTCGGCCCCATCGTCCTAATCCCGCAACTAAGGGACGGAGTTTGTCGAGGAAGCGGGTCATAGTACTTGAGGTATAATCATGATTATGACAAATCCGAGCCTTGCTAGCTCCACTATGGATTTTGTCTTTGCCTATGGAGCGATAAGGTGACGGGTCTTGGACCATCTTGCTCGGGGAGTTACAAGGAAGAACGAATGAATCGCTATCTGATCCATACGATTCTTGAGTTAATCGGACCCGTTTGGTTGGCGCTACAAATCCGTACGCAACCGCTACTTGTATTGCATAGGTTGGCGCTACAAATCCGTACGCAACCGCTACTTGTCTTGCATAGGATTGGCGTTACAAATCCGTACGCAATCCTCTTGTCTGCTTGAACCATAGTGCCTGCGTGACCACGAACTGTTTTCTTAAACTGTATAAGTATATTACTTAAATATATTTATCATGACGATTGTGGACCGTGTGTGAAATCATGCATCATATCTCATGCGTTTTCATACAACTAGATTTCTCGCATTAACTATATATATCGCCATACTTGCACACGATCACCCGATCCACTGAGATTTTTGTCTCACCCCTCATGTTTTCTAACATTAGAAGAGGACTTTGTCGAAAAAGATGAACCTGCCTTGGATTGAATCCTCGTGCTCCGCCTGTTGGACTTACTTCCTATCGTTATCTATGTTGCTGGACTGTTTTCTTTTATTTTACTATTGTTGGACTCTTTTGTTTTCTTTGAAATTCTGGACTATAATTTAAGGGCGTAGGACCCTTTGACACTTAAGTTGGCGATATGATGTGTATTTTATTTCCTAGTTCTGGACTGTAAGCTATTTGGTTGATGGGATGTATTTGTAATCGTGTTGTACTTGTAGTTTTCCGCTGCTTTAAACCTTGTTTCACTTGGGATTGTTGTATCGTTTCTAGAATGTTAGGTTTATTTCTATTTAAGTGATTGATCGCCGTCGCGTCGCGTTTGGGGCGTGACAGTTATGGTATCAGAGCTCGGCTAGTAAGATGGAAACTTACACCGAGCTGACCCTGGATAGGACCCTCGGATTGTGTTGGGTAGTACCGCGACTTGACTAATTAAGTGTGAAATCGATTTCAATAATGGTATAGAACCGTATTATTGATGTTTATGTTAAGTCAGAATTTATACTTGGAGAATCTATAGTCATACTTGATTTGACTTAGTTGACTCTTGACTGACTCTCCTTAGTCATCCTTTCTTTATTCTTCCTTATCTTTTCTTACTTCGTCTAATCCTTCTTAGTTTGGCCTATTCAGGATGGAACCGACGCCACCTATCTGGTGGGAATTATTGGAGGCCCGCGCTGAACGTGATTACTTTCGGGCATACACGAACCAATGGTACCAGGAATATCTTCAGGCTACCTCAGAAGTGGCAAAGGAACATCGCCGCAACCAAGAATTAACACACCTCCTGACGAAGAGCCAAGAGGAGAAGAACGACCTTACCCTCCTTGTTAAGGATCGCGAGGATACCATTCGTGCTCGCGAAGATCAAATCCAGCCAATCCAGGAACACTTGGAAATTACTCGCAAGAAGATGGAACGCGCCAAGGAAGGCCGCGGAAAGTGGGAAAGGGACGCATACATGTCGAGAGCCACCATCGGACGTCTCGAAGATACTATCATCAAACAAATACAGGTGATCGAGGACCTCACGCATGCCTTAACTCAGCGGGATGTTGCTATGGAAGGTGCCTTAGCAGCTAATGCGCAACCGTTGCCACCACCCGAGGCGGAACCCATGCCCGACCTCGAGGCCGATAATGAAGAGGATCCCGAGGAGGATCCTGAAGAGGATCCCGATGAGGATCCAATGGAGGATGGAGAGCCCGAGGCGCTTGAAGCCGCCCCACTTGATGACGCTCCGGATGGAGCGGTGGCTGATTTAGTCGACTAGCCTTTAATGTTGGCGGTACCTCGGCAGCACCGATCGGGTTAGTTATGGGACGAGGCCGCTAGTGATGATGATGACAACCTCACCGAGTATATAACTTCTATGCTAGACTTTAGCCGACGCTTATTTCCATCATGTTGTATTTTGCTTTCCGTTGTACTTTGATCAAGTTGTATCTTGACTCTAGTTTAACTTCGATTCTATATTCCTGTTGTATGAACTCATTCGGGTGTATTCAAATTTCACATCAATGAATATACTTTTCTACATATTTTATGTCTTGTATACTGTTGTTGTGATATAACTTGTTATATGCGAGTACTTATTGAAATCATTCCTTTCTGAATTGTAGCTAAACTACAGATACATGGCTGGAAATCGTGGACGCGGGAGACCCCGCCGTGTTTCCCGAAGGTATGAGGACGTACCTAGGGAACGGGTACCCTCCCCCGAACTACCACCACCTCATTCGCCAGTCGCAGGAGATAACTGTAAGTCCAAGCGGCTACGATAATCTAGAGGGGGGGTGAATAGATTATCTCCATCTTTTCGATTTCGCCCTCTTTTTCGAATCAAATGCTCAAACACAATAATAAAGGTGCGGAATGTAAACAACACACGTCGATTTAAAGAGGTTCAACCCACCTAGGGCCTAATCCTCTACCACCCCAGTATTCCGGGATGGATTTCAAAAAGAAAAAAAGGTTTTATTAATTTACCACAAATTAATACAACACCAACTTACAACAACACCTTGAAGAGCACCACACTCTTCTTCAACACCACCTTTGAGATTACCACAATTTCACTTGAAGATTACCACAATCTCCAACGACACCTTGTGAAGATTACCACAATCTTCAACCTTGAAGAATACCAAATTCTTCAACACCTCAACAAGAAGATTACCACAATCTTCTTACACCTAACACCTAGATCACCCAAGTGTGTTCTTACCACAAGAACACTCACAAGGATATCTTGTGTTGAATGATAACCCAAAAATTCAAGATTACAACTCGATAATGAATAATACAATTGAGTGCAAGTGTAATCAAGAATAGCCTAGACCTCAAGAATGTGAAAGTGAATAGCTAGGCAAATTACAACAAGAAATAAGACAATGTAAGAACAAGTGTATTCTTGAGTGTATCTTGTTGTGTTGTAGTTTTCTCTCATGTAGTGTTGCTTCAATTCTTTCTCTATTTATAGAAGATGTCTTGTACATGATAGGCTCCTCTTGGAGACATGAATTCTGTAAAAAATTGCAAGACAATTGAAGAAAAGAGCTGTTAGAAATCAATCCCACAATTTAAGGGAAAGTTGTCTGTTTGCACAACGGTTAGAATTTTTCTTTGTCAAAGCATAGGGCGACCGGTCGCCGCACGAAATAGAAGTTTGAAACATATCGCAGCAAATTAACACAGGCGACGGTCAGTGCACTCGACGGTCGAGGCTAGGGGCGACCGGTTGCGCGACCAAAAAGCGAAAGAATAAAGTTTCTATTTCGATGTTTTGCTCCTAGTACATTCGCCTCTTTGGTCGACCGGTCGACCGCCTATAACCTGTTTTATGAGCTAATGAGCTTATAACATGTTTCTCCCCCTTTGGAATCATCAAAAAGAATGTTAGCACGATAAATACATCATATATTCTTATCAAAGTGCGCAAGTAAACCGATGTATCGAGCCATTTGAACATTGAAGCTTTTAAACCAAATAGAAGAGTCGAATCATACGACTTGTAGAAGCTTATGAAAAATCATTTGATTTGCAAAAACATGATCTCTATAAATATATGAGACTTTTGAAACGTTTTATCGAACACTTGGCGGGCGTCAAAAATAGAAAAAGTTATATATAGCCCTTGTAAGTGAAATCAAGCCAAGTTTTCATCACCAAATACAATTTAACAAATATCATTCATCAACAATCAATAAGCTCATCACAAACATATATGAATTACATCAAGAAAAATACATATAAGCCACAAACTCGATGGTTCAACCCAATTGAGCTAAAGATAGAGAAATTCTTACCATTCAATCGGTAAAGACGAGCAATGATGATGATAGTCGAGCTATATAATCCCCAAAATATATAATTCATGCATCAAAACTCATTTGAAGTGAATTGTGTGTGAAATTTGCAAAGGGACGAAAAATGGCCAAAATGGTGTCAAAGTGACGAATGTCAAGACAGAACCATTTTAATCCAAATTATAGCCTAGGGCGACGGTCGACGTTGAGGGCGTTGTTGCCCTCAACCCTTTCGGCCATTTCATCTGTCAGTTTTTCCAAAATCCGAATTTTCAACCAAAAATCGATTTTTCGCCCCTAAGTTTTAAAAACGTGCAAAATGCAAACGTAGACCTCATTCAATATACATTATGTCATAATCAAGCTCGAAATGAGGTGAAATACTCGGCGGTTAACGATCAAAAAGTCCGCGAGTTATCCTTGAGACGAAATAAAACACATCTCAAGTTTTTGTTAAAACATGCAATCCCTTAACAATTATATCGAATCTCAATATGTTTAGTTCGATTATGACGAACTATATTTTGAATAATTTTCACCGGACTTGTTGTCCCGAAAAATAAGAACGTTTTAAAGCTTTGGATAAACAAGTCATAAGAAGAAGTGCCTTACAAATATTTGAAAATTTCTTTTAACGGCACTTTAATAAGATTCGTTGGGATAGTTTTTGAAGTCGAGCATATAGACATAAGGCATATGAAATGTCGAGTCTATAGGAATAATACAAGAAAACATACCTCGAATTTGTTTGTCGGCCGATATGCCTTTCTCAACCTTTGTCAATCTTTAGCCATAGAGGTTGAGATAGTTCTTCTTTCTTCAATGCTTAACTCCTTCAAGAGTTCTTTTCAAATATAACCGTCTTCTTGGCATTGGATGATTTGAATTCCAATGATCAAATTTGAGCTTCCCTCATCATGATCATCTTGTTCATCTCAAGTTCACCTACATCAACTTAGGAGAATCTCTTGCACAAAATATTCATTAGTAGCACCAAAAATATTCTCATGAATATGCACAAGCAAACAATCTTGCCATTTTTCAAAAAAAAAAAGGGAGAGTAGTATCAACTTTACCTTTTGTAAAATCATTTAGCAAAAATAGCTAAGTCTATTATACCATACATGGGATACTTGTTTGAAACCATACAAGGCCTTTTATAAAGATCATTTGGCCTAGAAAAATTTAAACCCCGATAGACTTCTACTTGAATAAAACCATTTAGAAAATTGGATTCAACATCCATTTGGTAAAACTTGAAATTTTCTTAAAGCAAGAATGGGCAAGTAAAATGCAAATAGCTACAAAATGTGCTATGAGTGCAAATGTTACACCAAAATCAATTACCTTCTTCTTGAAAATACCTTCGAGCTACTAACCTCGTCTTAGTTCTACCAATGTTGCATTGGTCATCGAGTTTGTTCCGGAATACCCTTTTTGTCTTCTTCATCACTATCATCATAGGGCATCCAATTGATCTAAGGTGTTCATAGTAGAATATTTACATCCAAATATTTTGAGGTAACTAATATTTGGAGTACTTCATTTCTCATCTACACAACTTAACAAACTCATTAACGGCATCGCTTATATAAGCAAGAAAAAAATAGCCCAAGTGTAAAAACATGCCTCAATCATCAATCACAAAATATCTTGCAAAAGAGCATAGTAGGAATAGACACTATATATATATAGACCATGAAGCAAGAAACACATACTATGCATTTAGAAGATCATCAAGAGTCTAATAAATCATGCAACTTCAAATTAGCTTGAGAAAGCTACAAAAGGTCTCTTTTGAAATTTGAAAATCCGATAGCATATAATTGAGACCTCATTTAAAAGAGGTATTTGAACAAAAGTTGACAAAGCAAATATGTGCAATCAAATATCAAATAGTGCCTTTCAAAAAAAATCTAAAAATCCTCTTAATGGCACTTGTATGAAATACTATGAAAAAACAAGCACATAGGCACATGGCAATACATATATCGAGTCTATAAGAGTAAGAATAACACAAGTAAACGTACCTCGATAATTTATGCCTTTCTTGACAAATAATGACGTAAATGGCCATTTGTGAAAATATGTAAATCCTACACAATACTTAAAACAAATCTAGCACAAATCATAATGATAAAAGTGTAGGCTAAGAGATATCGCAAGTAAGCTCATGCCATAAAAATCCATAGGAGATGATAACACACTCTAGTCTACAAAAAAATGCACAAGAGTTTTAAAAACATCATATAAGGTCTTCTTTTTTAAAAATATTTTAAAAGCACAAATATATATTGAAGACCTTAATTAATTAAAAATAAATAAATACTTGAAAACTCATTTGCAATATAGGCACAAATAAAAACATGCATACTAACTAGATAAAATGCATATTTTAAATGGGGAGATACGGTTTACCAATTACGCCGTTTCCATGGGTTGTGTCGTTCCCATTGTTGATGATATCTTCCCCATGAGAAGTTACTTCGTTGATGATGGTTTCTTTGATCACTCCATTTCCAAGGTTTGTTACCTTCCCATTGTTGATGGTCTCTTCTTCCTTGACAATCATCTTGTTGATGATGTCTTTGCCGTTTCCAAGGATTATGTTCTTCCCATTTGTATCATCTTCTTGGAATTTTGCTTTGTTGAGAATAGTTTCTCCTTCTTTGATCAAATGAAATGGTCATTTGATGTTTTCTTGGCGGTAATAATTTTCTTCGATTATTATTCCGCCGGGTACCTAATACAACATTATTTTGTGGTACCCTCAAGTGCTTGGGTCCTTTAGGATTAGTCTTGAGACTTTTAGGTCTCCAACAATAATTAGAGCTATTTCTAGCCCGACAAGTATTTACCGTATGACCCTTTTTACCACAATAAAAGCATGTAATAATTCTAGGAGCATAGTGACCAATGTGCTTAGAGACTTGATTCTTTTTCATGTGATTGACACCTTTAGGCTTATGATCAAGTTCTAGTTTCGATTTATCACAACAATCAACAATATCGGTCATCTTATAGGTACTCAAGTTGGATTTAGATAAATCATTTTTCAAGCAAATTATATCCTCAACAAGAGTACTATTATCTTTCTCAAGGTTTCTAACCTTATCAAGAGTGGTTGTGTGAGCACATGATAGTGATTCATAGGAAGTAAATAAACTATCCTTATCATTTTTCAAAATAATGAATTCCTTTTTCAAATTTTTGTATTTAACAAGTAAGTTTTGGAATTCATCTTGTAGCTCATCATAATCATTTTGCAAATCACTATATTCATTTTGCAATTCATTGTCATAAGAAGTAGAGGGTTTAGAACTTACCTCATTTTTTCTTCGATGCCCATGAGGCATTGTTCAACTTGTTCATCATGGGAGGTTGTAGAAGGCTTATCCCATGTTGTTGGATTTGATGTTGTATCCGTTTCTGAAGTAGATGCTTTTGAGTTGCTCCTTTCATTTGCATATACTTCATAGATGGCTTCTACTTTTTCCATACTTCATGTGCCGATCGAATACCTACAACATGATCAAATTCCAAAGTGGTAAGTGAACAATGTAAAATATTAAGAGCTTTACCATTTAAGGAGATGCTTTTCTTCTCTTCATCATTGAGCTTTTTGAAGCCTTTTGAGGTGTGTGGTGTATCTTTCATCGGAATGGATTCTCCATTAATGACGGTGTTCCAAATGTCGAACCCGCAACCTTGTAAATAACATTCCATTCTTTCTTTCCAAAAATAAAATTTTTGGAATCAAACCGAGGTGGCTTGGTGGTGGAGGTGCGGAAAGATGAGCTTTGTTAAGTAGCCGACGATCGTTTCTCTTCACTCGCAATGTGAAACGAGCTTGCCAAAGAGTTTGGCTCGATACCACTTGTAAGTCAGCGGCTACGATAATCTAGAGGGGGTGAATAGATTATCTCCATCTTTTCGATTTTGCCCTCTTTTTGAATCAAATGCTCAAACACAATAATAAAGGTGCGGAATGTAAACAACACACGTCGATTTAAAGAGGTTCAACCCATCTAGGGCCTAATCCTCTACCACCCCAGTATATCCGGGATGGATTTCAAAAAGAAAAAAAAGGTTTTATTAATTTACCACAAATTAATACAACACCAACTTACAACAACACCTTGAAGAGCACCACACTCTTCTTCAACACCACCTTTGATATTACCACAATCTCACTTGAAGATTACCACAATCTCCAACGACACCTTGTGAAGATTACCACAATCTTCAACCTTGAAGAATACCAAATTCTTCAACACCTCAACAAGAAGATTACCACAATCTTCTTACACCTAACACCTAGATCACCCAAGTGTGTTCTTACCATAAGAACACTCACAAGGATATCTTGTGTTGAATGATAACCCAAAAATTCAAGATTACAACTCGATAATGAATAATACAATTGAGTGCAAGTGTAATCAAGAATAGCCTAGACCTCAAGAATGTGAAAGTGAATAGCTAGGCAAATTACAACAAGAAATAAGACAATGTAAGAACAAGTGTATTCTTGAGTGTATCTTGTTGTGTTGTAGTTTTCTCTCATGTAGTGTTGCTTCAATTCTTCCTCTATTTATAGAAGATGTCTTGTACATGATAGGCTCCTCTTGGAGACATGAATTCTGTAAAAAATTGCAAGACAATTGAAAAAAAGAGTTGTTAGAAATCAATCCCACAATTTAAGGGAAAGTTGTCTCAAGCACAACGGTTAGAATTTTTTGTCAAAGCATAGGCGACGGTCGCCGAGAAATAGAAGTTTGAAACATATCGCAGCAAATTAACAGGCGACGGTCGAAGTGCACCTCGGCCGGTCGAAGGCTAGGGCGACGGTTGTATTGACCAAAAACTGAAAGAACAAAGTTTACATTTCGATGTTTTGCTCAGTGCAGTCGCCTCTTTGGTCGAATTCCCGTCGACCGCCTAAATGCAATGTTGTCCGATTTTTGTCGAAAATAAACCTCAAGAAATACTCCGAAAAATTTGTAAAAATATTTTAAACCGATCGGGAGTATTTAGGACAACATTAGAAATATAGTTTTGAAGAAATAAAACATTTACACAAAAAGTGTTGTTCGATATAAATTCAATAAATACTCAGAAAAATAGTAGAGACATTTTAGATCAATTGGGAGTATTAGGACAACATAGTTTCAATGTAAAAACCCATTGACTTAAAAACATTAAATGTGTTGTCCAATTTTATATCGAAAATAAACTTGAGGAAATATAGAAAAATATTAAAACAATTTTAAATCATTTAGGAGTATTTGGACAACCTTTAAAACCATTGTTTTGGTGTAAAATCAAAATCATCAAAATCATGATAAACCATTTATCAAACAATAACTTGACTGCAATAGCCCTGCAACAGATACTGGTCTTCATGAGGCAACAAGCAGAGCCTCAACGGCGTATTCCCGAGCCCGCTAGAGAGGCGAATGATCGCACTTTGGAGCGATTCTTGCGATTTGACCCACCGGCTTTCTTAGGAGAGCCTGATGACTTAAAGGTAAAAGAATGGATTGGGAAACTGGAGAATATCTTCAATGCTCTCCAATACTCAGAGGAACAAAAGGTTACGCTCGCCGTGTTCCGACTAGAATCGGCTGCTTAGAGATTGGTGGAGAGCAGTTGAGAGAAAATGGGAATAGGACCAAGTAGATAGGGCGTGGAAAATTTTTCTGGCTGAATTCAATGAGTAGTACATTCCTAAGTCTTGAAGGAGGCTTGTGGGGGACGAGTTCCATAAGTTGAGACAGGGGAACATGTCCGTAGCCCGATCTGAGTCCGAGTTTCATCGATTGTCCAAATACGCTCCGGGGACAATCGATCTGAGAAGAGGACAAATTATATAAGTTCACACGGGAGGGTTAGAACTTCAGAAAGCGACCATTTGTTGAAATGACAACCTACTCGGCCATGAGTAAATGCACTCTCCGCATCGAGTCGGGGATCGAACCGTATGGGACGGATTCAGCAGAGTAGGCCATCAAACGAGTCTCAAAGAGGACAAGCGTGGGACACCATCTAAGCGACTGCTAAGTTTGAAGGACGATTAATGAGCGGATAAAGGAAAAGGACGATCTGAAAAAGCGGGTCAAGTGTGTACACATTGCGTAAACGGGCAAGGGGCATCGCCAATGATGTTGGCGTAAACAAGGAAGGTGTTTACGTTGTGGTAGTGATCGGCCTGGTGAAGGATTGCCCAAAATACGAAGGCCAAGACCGCCAAACAGGTGCAACCACGAAGTCGGGTAACGCCGTAAGTAATGGGCAAGGATGCCCGCTCGAGCATTTGCACTAGCCGGACATGAGGCTCGGAGGCAACTTGGGACGTGGTGGGCGTGACGCTTCTAGTATCTAGCCACTACGCTAAAGTACTATTTGACCCTGGATCAATGCATTCATTTGTCGCACCACATTTTGTACACAAGCTGCATGCATGCATGGAACATATGCCTATAGGTCTAGAAGTATCAACTCCTATGGGTGCAAGCCAGATAACAGATATTATCTATAATGCGTGCGAAGTTAAGATTGATGAGATAAATTTTCTGCCCGATTTGATTTTATTACCTATATCCGAATACGACATAATTTTGGGAATAGGCGGTTATCTCGCACACCATGCACAAATGGACCGCCATCGCAAGTCCATTAAACTATGTGAACCCGGTAAGCCCAAAGTAGAAATTTCGGGAAGAGCACGAGTTAAGATTTGCCCAATCATTTCAGCAATGAAAGCGAGGAAGGCGATCACTAGAGGGGCACAAGGGTACTTGGCGTTTGTAATTAACAAACCCAAGGTTGAGACACAAATTAATCAAGTACCTATAGTATCGGAATATACGAATGTATTTCCACAAGAACTCACCAATGTCCCTCCAGATAGGGAAGTCGAGTTCACCATTGAGATATTACCAGGAACCACCTCGATCGCCAGAACGCCGTATAGAATGGCTCCTGTTGAGTTACAAGAGTTGAAGACTCAATTCTAAACCGATAGATGTAGGATTTATCCGACCAAGTCACGTCTCCTGGGGAGCACCGAGTCTTATTCATCAAGAAGAAGGATGGCACATTAAGGCGTGTATAGATTATCGCGGTCTTAATGGCGTGACCATCAAGAACAAATACCCCCTCCCGAGGATAGCGAATCGTTTGATCAACTTCAAGGAGCGACGGTGTTTCAAGTTTGATTCTGCGCAGGATATTATCAATGAATATTCGTGAAGAAAACGTTTCCAAAATGGCATTTCAAACCGAGATAAGGACACTACGAGTTTGTAGTGATGCCTTTTGGTCGGCCGAACGCTCAAAGAAAAGACATTTATGGATCTGATGCATCGAGTCTTTCAACCTTATTTGGATCAATTCGTAGTGATATTCATTGATGACATAGTCGTATACTCTAAGTCTAGAGAAGAACATGAACGTCATCTGAAAATCGTTTTGGAGACACTACGAGAGCACAAGTTGTATGCCAAATTCAGCAAGTGCGGATTTTGGCTTAGCGAAGTCGCATTCTTGGTACACATAGTATCCGGCACTAGGATCGCCGTAGATCCTTCGAAGGTACAAACAGTGGTTGAATGGAAACAACCCGAGTCTGTAACGAAGATCAGAAGTTTCTTAGGACTAGCTGGATATTATCGAAGATTTATCCAGGATTTCTCCAAGATAGCCGAACCACTCACTCGACTAACCCAGAAGCAAGTCAAGTTTGAGTGGAATGACAAGTGTGAGGCTAGTTTCCTATTTGAAGAAAGCGACTTACTACGGCTCCAGTCTTAGCCCTTCCAATGGGAAAGAAAACTTTGTCGTCTCGGTGATGCATCAAAGAAAGGACTAGGAGCAAGACTCATGCAAGAAGGAAAGGTCATTGCTTACGCATCACGGAAACTCAAGCCGTATGAAGCCAATTACCCAACGCATGACTTGGAATTGCAAAGAATAGTGTTCGCGTTAAAGAAATGGGAGCACTATCTCTACGGAGCAACATTCACAGGTTTTACACAGATCATAAGAGCCTAAAGTATCTATTCTCTCATAAGGATCTCAATTTGAGGCAACGGAGATGGATGGAGTTAATAGAAGACTATCACTTTGATATTCAATACCATCTCGGAAAGGCTAACGTAGTAGGCGACGCCTTGAGCGAAAAGGCGAGTTTAGCCGGACTAATGATTCGAGAGTGGAAATCATTAGAAGAGTTGAGCACTTGGAATCCGGCAAGAACCGATACTCAAATTTTGTGTGCTAACATTTCGAGTTAAACCCGACTCATCAACGAGATCAAAGCAAAGACAAGAGACGGATGTGCAACTTCAAAGCGAAAAAGAGAAGATACTTAAAGGAGAGGGATCGAATTCTCGGTACATGAAGATGGGATCATCAGATTTCGGAATCACGTTTGTGTACCGAGTGACGAGCAAATTAGGAGCAGAATTCTAGCAGAAGCACACCGTTCAAAATACACTATAATCCCTGGAGGAAATAAGATGTATAAGGACTTGAAACGACATTTATGGTGGGTGAACATGAAGAACCAAGTAGCGAGTTCGTTGAGAGATGTTTGACTTGTCAACGAATAAAGCGAACACCAACGACCATCTAGTTTATTACAACCGTTGAGAATTCCCGAGTGGAAATGAGAACACATAACGATGGACTTCGTGACGGATCTACTGAGGACCAGACGAGGCGATGATGCTATATGGGTAGTCGTAGACCGACTCACAAAATTTGCACATTTCTTACCCATGAAGAAAACCGATGACTTAGAAACTTGCTTGATTTACATCAGAGAGATCATTCGACCGCATGGAGTGCCAATCGACATAGTATTAGGCAGAGACCCGAGGTTTGTCTCGGTTGGAAATGCTTACATGAGAAATTGGGTACCTCGCTAAGTTTCAAAGACAACAAAGACATCCGCAAACTAATGGCGTCCGAGCGAACAATTCAAACCCTGGAAGACATGTTGCGAGCTCCGCACATTGGATTTCCAAGGAAGTTGGGATTCACACTTACCATTGGCCGAGTTCGCCTATAATAACAACTATCGGCCACAATTGGGATGACACCCTACGAAGCCTTGTATGGACGAAAATGTAGATCCCCACTACTTTGGGAGATTGATGACCAATGGACTCCAAAAAAGAGAAACGAAAGTCACCCTCGATTCCAAAGGTCGACTTAGTTCGGGAGGCCATGGAGAAGGTCAAGTTGATCAAGGAACGGATCCGCATGACTCAGAGCGCCAAAAGAGTTAAGCGGAGACAAGAGGAGAAAGGACTTGGAATTTGAAGCTAGGAGATGAAGTATTTCTCGGACTCTTGCCACGAAAAGGATTGATCAACCCAAAAAAAAAGGAGGTAAATTAAGTCCGAGATATATTGGACCTTACAAGATTTTGCGAGAGGATTGGAAAGTTGGCCCCACCGCTAGAATTACCGCACAAGACAAGATGCGGGGATGCACGATGTATTCCATGTATCGAGATTAAAAAAGTATCAACCAAATCCTGAGCACATCATAACTCGTGATGCTCCTCATCTAATGGAAAATTTATTTTACACCACAACCGAGACGAAGACGCAACATGGGAGATGGAAGAAGACATGAGGAATCAATACCCAGAACAATTCTGAAGAGAATTTGGGGACCAAATTCTTTTAAGGATGGGAGAATGTGAAGCCCTCGATTTTTATTCAAACATGTACTTGTCTCACGTATCGTCTTTGTACTATTTGACAATTCTACCGCATCGCTTTGACGGGTAAACATTAATGATAAATATATTTGTATTTAAATTCTTTTAATTATTACTTGTGATCGTAATCATTTATTAATTTTATTTCACATTTATGATCACTTGGTTGATAATCATTATTATTTTTTTTTTGAGAATGGATCATCATTATTATTACTTGTGTATTTATTAGTCATTCTAGAAATTTAAGAGACTATTTATTTTAGAGATTTTTACCTTATAGAATTAAGAATTCGATTTAGAATAAGTGATCATGAGACTTATAAGTGATCAAGGAAATCACTAATTATTTTGGAGATTGATATTATTCATCTATTATCATCAATTTTGGGACAAAAAAAAATATGAAATTACCAAAATACCCCAAGGGATGACCATGATGGTATTTTAAGTGTAGAAATATCTCCCAACTCTTATACATGTACACCTTGTGTATTCATCTTGTGTATTTTTACACCATTAATACAAACCTACATTTTAGAATAATCCTACAATTTCAACCACCCAATTGGTCAAACAAGACAAAATTTTAAATTCCTCCCTAAAACATAGCTTTTGGCCAATTGTCCCTAATAAAGTTGCCTAAATATTACTTTCTTCCCTAATTTCCTCAATTATTCCCTAACTCATCATCTAACCAACCAAAGCAATTTCTTTTTTTTGTCTTTCACCCCTACAATTTACTTCATTTCACCAACACAAAATTTTCCTAAGTCTTGTATTTTTTTTCTCTCTCTAAAAATCCTCCTACATCTCTCTACCTATTTCTTCATCTTCTTCACAAACACTTAACCAAAAACTTCAAGAATTCATCTCCTACTCTTCAAAAAAAATTGAAACTACACTCCAAATGTAAGAAACATTTCTTGTTCAATCCATTTTTGATATCACCTAACTCATCTCTTTCACCTCCTAATTAAGTTTGATTTTTGATTTTGAGGTTTACTTAGGAGACCATTGAAGATATTAAGAGACTTGTCATCTTGAAGAAAAATTGTTAAGAAATTGGACTACAAGGTAACAAATGGAATTTTTAGTACATTTTCTTCTCTTTCTATTTTCCAAATTTTGACACTCCATTTTCATTTTTGGAGTTTTAGGGACTGACCTTGGTGGTTGACATTAAGGGTGACCAAAACCTTACACTTGGAAGCCATTACTAGTCACATTTTACTCACTACACAAGGTAAGTGTAATATTTCCAATTTTCTCACCATCTTCTTCTTTTCCTAAATTTTTAATGTTGGAATTGGTCTTTGAGAAATGGGTGTTGACTCGATTTTGACCAATTAATTAAGTGGTTTCCATTTGTGGAAAATGGAATTAAATTATTTGTAAAAATTCTACTAAGAGAGTAGATGAGAATGGCATTTGGAATTTCTCAAAAACCGATTTCGGGTGAATGAGAAATTAATGCAAGAAAGTTAGCCACTTAATACAAATAAATGGTATGGAAAATGGAAAATGTGGGGGAGGAGAGATGCTCCATCCCACATAGGAAAAAGGAGTTAAAGTTGCACACTTTATTTATCCTAAGTTGGACAAATGGGTTTGGGCCTGAGGGGCACCCAAGTTTTTAAAAGGGAGAGGACCTACATGCTTGTGGGTTTGGTCAGCACACTGCTGTGCAGCTTGCCGCCCCGCCCCCCGGCCGGCTCGGCTCGGACCCGGCCTGGGCCTGGGCTTGGGCTTGGGCTTGGGCTTGATTTGTTGAAGACGATGGCATCGATTCGATCTCGTTCACACCATGGCTGCTTGCTCCGCTCGCGTAAAAGCCGCCAAGTTTTTCAGTGCCGACTTCAAGCGTTGGTATGGCGATTTTTTCTATGTCGTAACTATGTCTTGAGCAGGCTAGCGACACTCTCTACAATGTCTATAGCACGTCAAGAGCGTCCAAGGAATTGTGGCGTCCTTGGAGAAAAAAACAAGGCGGAAGATCCGGCCGGCACAAAGAAATTTGTTGTCGGCAAATTCTGGAGTACAAGATGGTTGACACCAAGATGGTGATCAGCCAAGTTCAGAGATTCAAATCATCCTTCACGACTTAGTATGCGAAGGGATGCTTTTGAATGAATCCTTTTAAGTGGCTGCAATTATCGAAAAATTGCCGCCATTGTGGAAGGACTTCAAAAACTACCTCAAGCACAAGCGCAAAGAGATGGGGCTTGAGGATCGATTGTTCGGCCGCATCGAAGAAGACAACCGGAAATCGAGATGTTAAAACCAAAAACTGGAATGGAGGCTAAGGCCAATCTTGAAAGTCGAGCACTAGCAAGAAGAAACGTAAGCACTCGGGGAAGGAGAAAGGAAAGGCCAAAAAGTTCAAGGAAATTGCTACAATTGTGGCAAACCGAACCACATGGCGAAGGATTGCCGACAGAAGAAGGAAATCAAGGTGGCAACCAACAAGCCAATGTGACGGAGGACAAGTCGAGTTCAATAGACTTGTCGGAGCTCGATCTCTCCGCCGTTGTGTTTGAAGCCAATATGGTGGATAACCCAAGAGAGTGGTGGATAGATCGGGGCTACTCGTCACATTTGTGCCGATAAGGAGATGTTCTCCTCCTACACTCCGATCAATGGAAGAAAGTTGTTCATGGGAACTCCTCGACTTCAACATCGTTGGGCTTGGAAAGGTGGTGCTCAAGATGACTTAGGGAAGGAGCTTACGCTTGTAGATGTGCTACATGTCCCGGACATCCACAAGAACTTGGTTTTACGGTTCGTTTGCTTAGCAAGGCCGGATTTAGGCTAGTGTTTGAGTCCGACAAGTTTGTAATGACCAAGAATGGTCGAGTTTTTATGTAAAGGTTACCTTGATAAGGGCACATTTAAAATATACGTAATGTACATTTTTTTTCCGCTAAGAGGCGAAGAATAAAACGCGTTATTGTTTTACTTGTTGGATTGTTCTAATTTATGGCATGATAGATTAGGACACGTAAACTTCAACACAATTAAAAGGTTAGTGAATGCGGAATTAATACCTACGTTTAAAAGCGATTCACAAGACAAATGCGAAATTTGTGTTGAAGCAAAATTCGCCAAGGCAACGTTTCATTCAGAACGGAAGTACTAAACCACTCGAGTTAATTCATATAGATGTGTGTGACTTAAAACTTGTGCAAACTCGAGGTGGGAAAAAGTACTTCATAACGTTTATAGAGCGATTGCACAAGATATTGTTATGTATATCTTTTGAAAAGCAAAGATGAAGCTTTAGTAGCTTTTAAAACTTATAAGAATGAAGTTGAAAATCAGCTTAATTTGAAAATTAAGATGATTCAAGTGATAGAGGCGGAGAGTATGTTGCTCCGTTTGAAGAATTTTGTTCGGAAGCGGGTATAATTCATCAAACGACTACACCTTACTCACCTCAATCAAATGGTGTTGCGCAAGAATTGTACTCTTAAGGAGATGATGAATGCGATGTTGCTAAGTTCGCTTACCCAAAATTTGTGGGGAAGCCATACTTTCTGCGAACTACATTCTTAATAAGATCCCACACAAAGGTAAAAATGAAACTCCATATGAGTTATGGAAGGGACGTAAACCGTCATACAAATACCTTAAAGTGTGGGGGTGTTTGGCTAAAGTCGAAGTACTAAGCCAAAACAAGTAAGAATCGGTCGAAGACGATCGATTGTGCTTTCATTGGATATGCTAACAATAGTAGTGCATATCACTTTTTAGTGCACAAGTCGGCTATTCCCCGATATAAATGAAGGTATGATCATTGAATCTAGGAATCTTGTATTCTTCGAGAATATCTTTCCGAACAAAGAACGGAAAGAAGAAAGTTCGAAAGAACGGACTTATGAAACCGCAAGGTTACCTCAAAGTGATGATGAAGAGGAACCAAGACGATAAAAGGACAAAAGTAGCTAAGTCTTTTGGTCCTCATTTTCTAACTTATATATTAGAAAACGAACCCGAACTATTCAAGAAGCATTGTCTAGTCCAGAAGCTCCTCTCGGAAAGAAGCTATCAATAATGAGGTAGATTCCATCATGCAAAATCACACTGGGAGTTGGTTGATCTCCGTAGGGTTGCAAGCCTTTGGGATGCAAGTGGATCCTTAAAAGGAAGTATAAAGCAGATGGATCTATTGACAAGTATAAAGCCCGATTGGTAGCTAAAGGGTTTAAACAAAAGGAGGATATGATTTCTTCGATACATATTCTCTGTCACGAGGATTACGTCCATTCGTGTTCTCATTGCTATTGCGACTTTGCATAACCTTGAGATACATCAAATGGACGTTAAAACCGCTTCTTGAATGGGGAACTTGAAGAGGAAATTTATATGGAACAACCGAGGGGTACATTGCACCCGGTCAAGAGCGAAAGGTGTGTAAACTTGTTAAGTCACTTTATGGACTAAAACAAGCACCTAAGCAATGGCACAAAAAGTTTGACTCGACTATGAAGTCAAGCGGTTTCAAGATCAACGAATGTGACAAGTGTGTCTACATTAAAGGTACTACAAATGATTACGTCATAGTATGCCTTTATGTAGATGATATGTTGATTATGGGAAGTAGTCATGATTTAATCGTGAATACTAAGAACATGTTAAAGAAACTTTGACATGAAGGATATGGGATTATCGATGTTATATTAGGATTAAAATCTAGGACTTGAGGATGGAATTGTCTTGTCACAATCCCATTATGTCGAAAGCATACTCAAGAAGGTTTAATGCTTTTGATAATCCTCCGGCTAAGATACCGTAGATCTAAGTCTACACTTGGCCAAGAATAGAGGCGAACAGTTTCTCATTTGGAATATGCAAGGGTAATTGGCGTCTCGATGTACTTAACGAATCTGTACGCCGTCCGGACATCGCATATTGAGTGAGCAAACTAAGTAGGTTCACAAGTAACCCAAGTCACGGATCACTAGAAAGTCGTGACAAGGGTACTTAGATATTTAAAGTATACCATGAATTATGGAATACTTTATACAAGATATCCAGCAGATATTAGAAGGATCTTGTGATGCCAATGGATATCGAGACACAAAAGACTCCAAGTCCACAAGTGGATTTGTTTCACAATAGGTGGAGGAGCGGTGTCGTGGAAGTCTTCTACAGGCGTGCATAGCTCGATCCACTATGGAATCCGAGTTCATTGCTTTGGATAAAGTGGAGAAAAGCGAGAATGGCTTAGAAACTTCTTAGAGGACATTCCTTGTTGGAATAAGCTTTGTCACTGCCTGTTATGATACACCTTTGTGATAGTCAATCAGAATCGGAAGGGCACAAAGCGGTATGTATAATGGTAAGTCTAGACATATCGTCGGAGACACAATACCATTAGGCGGTTGATTTCGAATGGGGTTATTTCGGTTGACTACGTGAAGTCAAAGGAAAACCTTGCGGATCCATTTACAAAAGGCATAAATCGAGATCATTTGTATAAACTGTTAAGGGGAATGGGTTTAAAATCCACAACTTAAAGAATGTTCATAAGCGGTAACCCAACCTTGTGAATTGGAGATCCCAAGACCTTGGTTCAATGGGACAACTAAGTTATGAATGTTCAAATTTGAACACTTGGAAAATGTGTTAGCTCATTCTCGATACATCAAGTGTATTTAAACCCAACTGAATGTGGTGAGGTTAAGTTTAAGACTTTTAATGATTCCTATACCAAAAAAGGTGGAGTATTGGGATACTCTTCAATAGGAGATCACCTATATAAGTGAGAAGTAATGGCCGCTTCAAATGAAACACTTATGAATCTAAGATATGGTCCAGGGTAGAAATGGACACAACGTGAGAACAACGAGTGTTAGAGTTGTTATTGTGTAAATCTTGTTGTCTTGGTTTACACAAACGGTGAGTAGTTCAAGACATCGCGTCACTAAGCGCTAGTAAATCCGATAGTACATTACTAAGGAAGGTTCAAAGCCACAAGCTACCTATCCACGATGCAATAACGATTCGCCGAGACTTTCAAGCGAATCTGCATACACGCATGCATTAATTTCATTCATGTGGGGGATTATTTGGAATTGGTCTTTGAGAAATTGGGTGTTGACTCGATTTTGACCAATTAATTAAGTGGTTTCCATTTGTGGAAAATGGAATTAAATTATTTGTAAAAATTCTACTAAGAGTAGATGAGAATGGCATTTGGAATTTCTCAAAACCGATTTCGGGTGAATGAGAAATTAATGCAAGAAGTTAGCCACTTAATACAAATAAATGGTATGGAAAATGGAAAATGTGGGGGAGGAGAGATGCTCCATCCCACATAGGAAAAAAGGAGTTAAAGTTGCACACTTTATTTATCCTAAGTTGGACAAATGGGTTTGGGCCTTGGGGGCACCCAAGTTTTTAAAGGAGAGGACCTACATGCTTGTGGGTTTGGTCAGCACACACTGCGCTGCGCCCGCCGCCCGGGCTCGGCTCGGCTCGGCTCGGCACAGGGCGGGCTTGGGCTTCAAGGCCCTTATTCTTTTGGACCAAAAACCTTTAAAATATTTAATTAATTTTTGTAATTAATTAAATAGATTTAATTAATTTTTGTAATTAATTAAAAGAGTTCAACGGGGAAAAACTTTCGGCCCCACGCACGGGAGAGCACGCCGTGCAAGGGTCGGGTCGTGCTCCGCCGAGGTCTATACGCGACGGGGGAAGCGCGCACGCCCGGCTGCGTCTGGGGTCGTCTTGGTGCCGAAGGTTGAGCACAGATGCACGGGCGACGCGGCACGCCGTCTGCGTCTTGCTGGCGTGCTCTCTGCAAGCAGTGCGTGCCATTCGATGAAAAGGTGTCTTTTCGAGCCAAAAAAGACATGTTATTTCCCGTATACGGGCGTCTAAAGCCTATAATAATATCGATCCTACAAAAAAAACATAAAAACACAAAAATAATCAGATAACATTAAATCGAGCATTGCATTTTGCATCTTGCCCTTTTCCTCCTTGAAAGCTTGAAAGTAGTCAAACATTTGTCTTGTTCGCTGTTGTTCCGGTTTTGTTGTGCTGCTAACCGTAACTGATAAAAGTCGTTGTATCTTAGAGGTGAGCGTCGGAACCGTAAGAACTCGGTATACGGGGCGTTTTCGTCTTGAGTCCGATTCTAAATCGAGCCTCGACTAAGCCTAAACACTCTTTTCCAGCCATTTTTTTTTTCTTCAAACAGAAACCTTCACCAGAAATTTTACCCAACATTAACCACGTTCTTCTAACTCCTATATTTTTTTGATATTCCTTGACTTAGGGGCTGACCTAAGTCACTTCTTCATTGAGAGAGATTTATCCCATTTTCACCAACAAACCGATCTTTAAGGTGGGTGGAAAAATTCTTTCAACTTCTAGGTGTTTTAAATTGAAACTATGCATATAGTATTTTGTTATTGAGCACTTGAGATATATATTATGTATTGCATGCTATTTTCTTGTATCAAGTTGGAAAATTTCTCAAGTGTTGCTCAAAAATGCTATTTATCGAAAAAGAGGACATACATATACACTTTATTGTTGTACTTGATGAATGCTTGCATGGAATGGACATGTATGTTTATGACTCTTGAAATCCATATTTTGTATGACTTATAACCTGTACAAGTCGAGCATAATTGATAAAATTTCGATTTTTGGACTTAAAATGCAAAAATAGAAAGTTGGTGGACTTAATGGCAAGAAAATAAAACTTAAGGGACCCTCTATAATTTTCGAGTTTTGGGACTGAACTCAGGTTCAAAAATCATGTTTGGACATTTTAATAAAGTTTTAAGAGTTTTTAGATAAATAAAATCAACCCTTAAAAGCCCAGAGACTAGATTGTAAAATTTTAGAAGTTTAAGGGCTATTTTGCAATTTTGAAACTGTACCAGACCCTACTTTAAAATTTAATATTTTAACTCTTAAGGGACTGGAAATGACATATTTTAAGTGTATTCCAAAAAATCCAAGTGTTTAGAGCTTGGAAAGTAATTTTATAAAACTTGAGAACCAAATTGTAAAAAGATTAAAATTTAGGACCAAAATAAAATTTCCAGGACTTATGCAATCCATGCATCTGGAAATACTAATTTAACTATAACATAATGATATTTTGGACCCAAGGTTTAAATTTCATAACAAT
>JABTTQ020001197.1:0-142500 GCA_016081115.2 Rehmannia glutinosa
TGACAATCATCTTGTTGATGATGTCTTTGCCGCTTCCAAGGATTATGTTCTTCCCATTTGTATCATCTTCTTGGAATTTTGCTTTGTTGAGAATAGTTTCTTCTTCTTTGATCAAATGAAATGGTCATTTGATGTTTTCTTGGCTGTAATAATTTTCTTCGATTATTATTCACGGTACCTAATACAACATTATTTTGTGGTACCCTCAAGTGCTTGGGTCCTTAGATTAGTCTTGAGACTTTTAGGTCTCCAACAATAATTAGAGCTATTTCTAGCCCGACAAGTATTTACCGTATGACCCTTTTACCACAATAAAAGATGTAATAATTCTAGGAGCATAGTGACCAATGTCTTAGAGACTTGATTCTTTTTCATGTGATTGACACCTTTAGGCTTATGATCAAGTTCTAGTTTCGATTTATCACAACAATCAACAATATCGGTCATCTTATAGTGACTTCAAGTTGGATTTAGATAAATCATTTTTCAAGCAAATTATATCCTCAACAAGAGTACTATTATCTTTCTCAAGGTTTCTAACCTTATCAAGAGTGGTTGTGTGAGCACATGATAGTGATTCAAGGTGAAGTAAATAAACTATCCTTATCATTTTTCAAAATAATGAATTCCTTTTTCAAATTTTTGTATTTAACAAGTAAGTTTTGGAATTCATCTTGTAGCTCATCATAATCATTTTGCAAATCACTATATTCATTTTGCAATTCATTGTCATAAGAAGTAGAGGGTTTAGAACTTACCTCATTTTCTTCTTCGATGCCCATGAGGCATTGTTCAACTTGTTCATCATGGGAGGTTGTGAAGGCTTATCCCATGTTGTTGGATTTGATGTTGTATCCGTTTGTGAAGTAGATGCTTTTGAGTTGCTCCTTTCATTTGCATATACTTCATAGATGGCTTCTAATTTTTCCATACTTCATGTGCCGATCGAATACCTACAACATGATCAAATTCCAAAGTGGTAAGTGAACAATGTAAAATATTAAGAGCTTTACCATTTAAGAGATGATTTTCTTCTCTTCATCATTGAGCTTTTTGAAGCCTTTTTGAGGTGTGTGGTGTATCTTTCATCGGAATGGATTCTCCATTAATGACGGTGTTCCAAATGTCGAACCCGCAACCTTGTAAATAACATTCCATTCTTTCTTTCCAAAAAATAAAATTTTTGGAATCAAACCGAGGTGGCTTGGTGGTGGAGTGCTTAGGAAAGATGAGCTTTGTTAAGTCGACGATCGTTTCTCTTCACTCGCAATGTGAAACGAGCTTGCCAAAGAGTTTGGCTCACGATACCACTTGTAAGTCCAGCGCTACGATAATCTAGAGGGGTGAATAGATTATCTCCATCTTTTCGATTTTGCCCTTTTTCGAATCAAATGCTCAAACACAATAATAAAGGTGCGGAATGTAAACAACACACGCCGATTTAAAAGAGGTTCAACCCATCTAGGGCCTAATCCTCTACCACCCCAAAGATATCCGGATGGATTTCAAAAAGAAAAAGGTTTTATTAATTTACCACAAATTAATACAACACCAACTTACAACAACACCTTGAAGAGCACCACACTCTTCTTCAACACCACCTTTGATATTACCACAATCTCACTTGAAGATTACCACAATCTCCAACGACACCTTGTGAAGATTACCACAATCTTCAACCTTGAAGAATACCAAATTCTTCAACACCTCAACAAGAAGATTACCACAATCTTCTTACACCTAACACCTAGATCACCCAAGTGTGTTCTTACCATAAGAACACTCACAAAGATATCTGTGTTGAATGATAACCCAAAAAATTCAAGATTACAACTCGATAATGAATAATACAATTGAGTGCAAGTGTAATCAAGAATAGCCTAGACCTCAAGAATGTGAAAGTGAATAGCTAGGCAAATTACAACAAGAAATAAGACATAATGTAAGAACAAGTGTATTCTTGAGTGTATCTTGTTGTGTTGTAGTTTTCTCTCATGTAGTGTTGCTTCAATTCTTCCTCTATTTATAGAAGATGTCTTGTACATGATAGGCCTCTTGGAGACATGAATTCTGTAAAAAATTGCAAGACAATTGAAAAAAAGAGTTAGAAATCAATCCCACAATTTAAGGGAAAGTTGTCTCACGTGACAACTGTTAGAATTTTTCATCAAGCATAGGCGCACCGGTCGCACGCGAGAAATAGAAGTTTGAAACATATCGCAAGCAAATTAACAACATGACGGTCAAGTGCACTCGACCCGGTCGAAGGCTGGGCGACGGTTGTATTGACCAAAAACTGAAAGAACAAAGTTTCTTTCGATGTTTTGCTCCTGTGCACGGTCGCTCTTTGTCACACGGTCGGTCGCCTAAATGCAATGTTGTCCGATTTTTGTCGAAAATAAACCTCAAGAAATACTCCGAAAAATTTGTAAAAATATTTTAAACCGATCGGGAGTATTTAGGACAACATTAGAAATATAGTTTTGAAGAAATAAAACATTTACACAAAAAGTGTTGTTCGATATAAATTCCAATAAATACTCCGAAAAATAGTAGAGACATTTTAGATCAATTGGGAGTATTAGGACAACATAGTTTCAATGTAAAACCATTGACTTAAAAACATTAAATGTGTTGTCCAATTTTATATCGAAAATAAACTTGAGGAAATACTCCGAAAAATATTAAAACAATTTTAAATCATTTAGGAGTATTTGGACAACCTTTAAAACCATTGTTTTGGTGTAAAATCAAAATCATCAAAATCATGATAAACCATTTATCAAACAATAACTTGACCGCAATAGCCCCGCAAATGCATCTTGGTCTTCATGAGGCAACAAGCGGCAGCCTCAACGGCGTATTCGAGCCCGAAGAGAGGCGAATGATCGCACTTTGGAGCGATTCTTGCGATTTGACCCACCGGCTTTCTTAGGAGCCCTGATGACTTAAAGGTAAAAAGAATGGATTGGGAAATGGAGAATATCTTCAATGCTCTCCAATACTCGAGAGGAACAAAGGTTACGCTCGCCAGGTGTTCGACTAGAATCCGCTAGAGATTGGTGGAGAGCGATTGAGAGAAAATGGGAATAGGACCAAGTAGATGGGACGTGGAAAATTTTCTGGTTTCAATTCAATGAGTAGTACATTCCCTAAGTCTTGAAGACGATTTGACGAGTTCCATAAGTTGAGACAGGAACATGTCCAGTAGCCCGATCTGGTCTGAAGTTTCATCGATTGTCCAAATACGCTCTGGGGACAATCCGGTCTGAGAGAAGGACAAATTATATAAGTTCACACGGATCAAGCTAGAACTTCAAAAGCGCTTCGATGTTGAAATGACAACCTACTCAGCGCAGTAAATGCAGCTCTCCGCATCGTAGTCGGGATCGAACCGTATTGGAGATTCAGCAGAGTAGGCCATCAAACAGTCTCAAGAGGACAATCGTGGGACAGCCATCTACAGCGACTGCTAAGTTTCGAAGGACCGATTAATGAGACGGATAAAGGAAAAGGACGTCTGATGAAAAAGTCGGGTCAAGTGTGTACACATTGCCGTAAACCGGCATACATCGCTAATGATCGCTGGCGAAATGGCGTAAACAAGGAAGGTGTTTACGTTGTGGTAGTGATCGGCACGGTGAAGGATTGCCCAAAATACGAAGACCAGGGCCAAACAGGTGCAACCACGTGCGGCCGGTAATCGCCGGCCAGTAAGCGGGCAAGGATGCCCGCCGAGCATTTGCACTAGGGACATGAGGCTCTGAGGCAACAGACGTGGTGGAACGACGCTTCTAGTATCTAGCCACTACGCTAAAGTACTATTTGACCTGGATCAATGCATTCATTTGTCGCACCACATTTTGTACACAAGTTTCGCATGCATGCATGGAACATATGCCTATAGGTCAGAAGATCAACTCACATGGGTGCAAGCCGGATAATGGATATTATCTATAATGCGTGCGGCGAAGTTAAGATTGATGAGATAAATTTTCCCCCGATTTGATTTTATTACCTATATCCGAATACGACATAATTTTGGGAATGAATAGTTATCTCGCAGACACCATGCACAAATGGACCGCCATCGCAAGTCCATTAAACTATGTGAACCCTGTGAAGCCCAAAGTAGAAATTTCGGGAAGAGCACGAGTTAAGATTTGCCCAATCATTTCAAAGAATGAAAGCGAGGAAAGCGATCACTAGAGGGGCACAAGGTGGTACTGGCGTTTGTAATTAACAAACCCAAGGTTGAGACACAAATTAATCAAGTACCTATAGTATCGGAATATACGAATGTATTTCCACAAGAACTCACCAATGTCCCTCCGGATAGGGAAGTCGAGTTCACCATTGAGATATTACAGGGAACCACCTCGACGCTTTAACGCCGTATAGAATGGCTCTGTTGAGTTACAAGAGTTGAAGACTCAATTATGTAAACCGATAGATGTAGGATTTATCCGCCAAGACGTCTCCTCGGGGAGCACCGATTATTCATCAAGAAGAAGGATGGCACATTAAGGCGTATAGATTATCGCGTCTTAATAGCGTGACCATCAAGAACAAATACCCTCCCGAGGATAGATGAATTGTTTGATCAACTTCGCGGACGGTGTACTTTCAAGTTTGATTTACATGCAGGATATTATCAACTGAATATTCGTGAAGAAAACGTTTCCAAAATGGCATTTCAAACGGATAAGGACACTACGAGTTTGTAGTGATGCCTTTTGTCCGGATTTAACGCTCCAGAAAGCATTTATGGATCCGATGCATCGAGTCTTTCAACCTTATTTGGATCAATTCGTAGTGATATTCATTGATGACATAGTCGTATACTCTAAGTCTCAGAGAAGAACATGAACGTCATCTCGAAAATCGTTTTGGAGACACTACGAGCACAAGTTGTATGCCAAATTCAGCAAGTGCGGATTTTGGCTTAGCGAAGTCGCATTCTTGGTACACATAGATCCTAAGCACTAGGATCGCCGTAGATCCTTGAAGGTACAAACAGCCGTGGTTGAATGGAAACAACCCAGTCAGTAATTAAGATCAGAAGTTTCTTAGGACTAAATGGATATTATCGAAGATTTATCCAGGATTTCTCCAAGATAGTTTAACCACTCACTCGACTAACCTGCAAGCAAGTCAAGTTTGAGTGGAATGACAAGTGTGAGGCTAGTTTCCACGAAATGAAGAACGACTTACTACGGCTCCGTCTTAGCCCTTCCAATGGGAACGAGAAAACTTTGTCGTCTACGGTGATGCATCAAAGAAAGGACTAGGAGCGACTCATGCAAGAAGGAAAGGTCATTGCACGCATCACGGAAACTCAAGCCGTATGAAGCCAATTACCCAACGCATGACTTGGAATTGGCAGCAATAGTGTTCGCGTTAAAGAAATGGAGGCACTATCTCTACGGAGCAACATTCACAGCCATACGCATCATGCTAAGAGCCTAAAGTATCTATTCTCTCATAAGGATCTCAATTTGAGGCAACGGAGATGGATGGAGTTAATAGAAGACTATCACTTTGATATTCAATACCATCTCGGAAAGGCTAACGAGTGGCCGACGCCTTGAGCGTAGCGAGTTTAGCCGCACTAATGATTCGAGAGTGGAAATCATTAGAAGAGTTGAGCACTTGGAACCGACAAGAACCGATACTCAAATTTTGTGTGCTAACATTTCAGCTTAAACCCGACTCATCAACGAGATCAAAGCAAAGACAAGAGACGGATGTGCAACTTCAAAGACCGAAAGAGAAGATACTTAAAGGAGAGGGATCGAATTCTCGGTACATGAAGATGGGATCATCGATTTTTGGAATCACGTTTGTGTACCGAGTGACGAGCAAATTAGGAGCGAATTTCTAGCGAAGCACACCGTTCAAAATACACTATAATCCCTGGAGGAAATAAGATGTATAAGGACTTGAAACGACATTTTATGGGGGGTGAACATGAAGAACCAAGTAGCGAGTTCGTTGAGAGATGTTTGACTTGTCAACGAATAAAAGAGAACACCAACGACCATCTAGTTTATTACAACCGTTGAGAATTCCCGAGTGGAAATGAGAACACATAACGATGGACTTCGTGACGGATCTACGAGACCAGGAGCAGAGGCGATGATCTTTATATGGGTAGTCGTAGACCGACTCACAAAATTTGCACATTTCTTACCCATGAAGAAAACCGACAGCTTGCAGAAACTTGCGCAGATTTACATCCGAGAGATCATTCGACTGCATGGAGTGCCAATCGACATAGTATTAGACAGAGACCCGAGGTTTGTCTCCAGATTCTGGAAATGCTTACATGAGAAATTGGGTACCTCGCTAAGTTTCAGCACAACAGCACATCCGCAAACTAATGGCCAGTCTGAGCGAACAATTCAAACCCTGGAAGACATGTTGCGAGCCTGCACATTGGATTTCCAAGGAAGTTGGGATTCACACTTACCATTGGCTGAGTTCGCCTATAATAACAACTATCAGGCCACAATTGGGATGACACCCTACGAAGCCTTGTATGGACGAAAATGTAGATCCCCACTACACTGGGAGATTGATGACCAATGGACTCCAAAAGAGAAACGAAAGTCACCCTCGATTCCAAAGGTCGACTTAGTTCAGGAGGCCATGGAGAAGGTCAAGTTGATCAAGGAACGGATCCGTACAGCTCAGAGCCGCCAAAAGAGTTAAGCGGACAAGAGGAGAAAGGACTTGGAATTTGAAGCCGGAGATGAAGTATTTCTCAGACTCTTGCCACGAAAAGGATTGATCAACCCAAAAAAAGGAGGTAAATTAAGTCCGAGATATATTGGACCTTACAAGATTTTGCAGAGGATTGGAAAGTTGGCCTACCGACTAGAATTACCGGCACAGTATGCGGGGATGCACGATGTATTCCATGTATCGAGATTAAAAAAGTATCAACCAAATCCTGAGCACATCATAACTCGTGATGCTCCTCATCTAATGGAAAATTTATTTTACACCACAACCGAGACGAAGACGCAACATGGGAGATGGAAGAAGACATGAGGAATCAATACCCAGAACAATTCTGAAGAGAATTTGGGGACCAAATTCTTTTAAGGATGGGAGAATGTGAAGCCCTCGATTTTTATTCAAACATGTACTTGTCTCACGTATCGTCTTTGTACTATTTGACAATTCTACCGCATCGCTTTGACGGGTAAACATTAATGATAAATATATTTGTATTTAAATTCTTTTAATTATTACTTGTGATCGTAATCATTTATTAATTTTATTTCACATTTATGATCACTTGGTTGATAATCATTATTATTTTTTTTTTGAGAATGGATCATCATTATTATTACTTGTGTATTTATTAGTCATTCTAGAAATTTAAGAGACTATTTATTTTAGAGATTTTTACCTTATAGAATTAAGAATTCGATTTAGAATAAGTGATCATGAGACTTATAAGTGATCAAGGAAATCACTAATTATTTTGGAGATTGATATTATTCATCTATTATCATCAATTTTGGGACAAAAAAAAATATGAAATTACCAAAATACCCCTTAAGGGATGACCATGATGGTATTTTAAGTGTAGAAATATCTCCCAACTCTTATACATGTACACCTTGTGTATTCATCTTGTGTATTTTTACACCATTAATACAAACCTACATTTTAGAATAATCCTACAATTTCAACCACCCAATTGGTCAAACAAGACAAAATTTTAAATTCCTCCCTAAAACATAGCTTTTGGCCAATTGTCCCTAATAAAGTTGCCTAAATATTACTTTCTTCCCTAATTTCCTCAATTATTCCCTAACTCATCATCTAACCAACCAAAGCAATTTCTTTTTTTTGTCTTTCACCCCTACAATTTACTTCATTTCACCAACACAAAATTTTCCTAAGTCTTGTATTTTTTCTTCTCTCTCTCTAAAAATCCTCCTACATCTCTCTACCTATTTCTTCATCTTCTTCACAAACACTTAACCAAAAACTTCAAGAATTCATCTCCCTACTCTTCAAAAAAAATTGAAACTACACTCCAAATGTAAGAAACATTTCTTGTTCAATCCATTTTTGATATCACCTAACTCATCTCTTTCACCTCCTAATTAAGTTTGATTTTTGATTTTGAGGTTTACTTAGGAGACCATTGAAGATATTAAGAGACTTGTCATCTTGAAGAAAAATTGTTAAGAAATTGGACTACAAGGTAACAAATGGAATTTTTAGTACATTTTCTTCTTCTCTTTCTATTTTCCAAATTTTGACACTCCATTTTCATTTTTGGAGTTTTAGGGACTGACCTTGGTGGTTGACATTAAGGGTGACCAAAACCTTACACTTGGAAGCCATTACTAGTCACATTTTACTCACTACACAAGGTAAGTGTAATATTTCCAATTTTCTCACCATCTTCTTCTTTTCCCTAAATTTTTAACTGTTGGAATTGGTCTTTGAGAAATTGGGTGTTGACTCGATTTTGACCAATTAATTAAGTGGTTTCCATTTGTGGAAAATGGAATTAAATTATTTGTAAAAATTCTACTAAGAGAGTAGATGAGAATGGCATTTGGAATTTCTCAAAACCGATTTCGGGTGAATGAGAAATTAATGCAAGAAGTTAGCCACTTAATACAAATAAATGGTATGGAAAATGGAAAATGTGGGGAGGAGAGATGCTCCATCCACATAGGAAAAAGGAGTTAAAGTTGCACACTTTATTTATCCTAAGTTGGACAAATGGGTTTGGCCCTTGGGGGCACCCAAGTTTTTAAAGGGAGAGGACCTACATGCTTGTGGGTTTGGTCAGCACACACGCTGCACACACAGCAAGCGCCGCCCGCCGCCCGCCCGGCGGCTCGGCTCGGCCGGCCTGGGCCTGGGCTTGGGCTTGGGCTTGGGCTTGTTTCTGTTGAAGACGATGGCATCGATTCGATCTCGTTCACACCCATGGTCATTGCTGCTCCCGCTCACGGCGAAAAGCCGCCAAGTTTTCAGTGCCGACTTCAAACGTTGGTAACAACGATTTTCTATCGTAACTATGTCTTGAGCAGGCAGACGACACTCTCTACAATGTCTATAGCACGTTCAAGACGTCCAAGGAATTGTGGCGATCCTTGGAGAAGAAATACAAGACGGAAGATCCGCACAAAGAAATTTGTTGTCGGCAAATTCCTCTGGAGTACAAGATGGTTGACACCAAGATGGTGATCAGCCAAGTTCAGAGATTCAAATCATCCTTCACGACTTAGTGTACGAAGGGATGCTTTTGAATGAATCCTTTTAAGTGGTCGCAATTATCGAAAAATTGCCGCCATTGTGGAAGGACTTCAAAAACTACCTCAAGCACAAGCGAAAGAGATGGGGCTTGAGGATCGATTGTTCGGCCGATCGAAGAAGACAACCGGAAATCGATGTTAAAACCAAAGACACGGAATGGAGGCTAAGGCCAATCTTGCCGAGTCGAGCACTAGCAAGAAACGTAAGCACTCACGGGAAGGAGAAAGGAAAGGCCAAAAGTTCAAGGGAAATTGCTACAATTGTGGCAAACCGAACCACATGGCGAAGGATTGCCGACACCGAAGAAGGGAAATCAAGGTGGCAACCAACAAGCAATGTGACGGAGGACAAGTCGGTTCAATAGACTTCGGAGCTCGATCTCTCCGCCGTTGTGTTTGAAGCCAATATGGTGGATAACCCAAGAGAGTGGTGGATAGATACCGGGGCTACTCGTCACATTTGTGCCGATAAGGAGATGTTCTCCTCCTACACTCCGATCAATGGAAGAAAGTTGTTCATGGGAACTCCTCGACTTCCAACATCGTTGGGCTTGGAAAGGTGGTGCTCAAGATGACTTAGGGAAGGAGCTTACGCTTGTAGATGTGCTACATGTCCCAGACATCCACAAGAACTTGGTTTCTGGTTCGTTGCTTAGCAAGGCCGGATTTAGGCTAGTGTTTGAGTCCGACAAGTTTGTAATGACCAAGAATGGTCAGTTTTTATGTAAAGGTTACCTTGATAAGGGCCTGTTTAAAATGTCTGTAATGTCTGTTTTCCGCTAAGAGGCGAAGAATAAAAACGTTATACATTTACTTGTTGGATTGTTCTAATTTATGGCATGATAGATTAGGACACGTAAACTTCAACACAATTAAAAGGTTAGTGAATCTGGAATTAATACCTACGTTTAAAACTGATTCACAAGACAAATGCGAAATTTGTGTTGAAGCAAAATTGGCCAAGGCAACGTTTCATTCGGTAACGAGAAGTACTAAACCACTCGAGTTAATTCATATAGATGTGTGTGACTTAAAACTTGTGCAAACTCGAGGTGGGAAAAAGTACTTCATAACGTTTATAGACGATTGCACAAGATATTGTTATGTATATCTTTTGAAAAGCAAAGATGAAGCTTTAGTAGCTTTTAAAACTTATAAGAATGAAGTTGAAAATCAGCTTAATTTGAAAATTAAGATGATTCAAGTGATAGAGCGGAGAGTATGTTGCTCCGTTTGAAGAATTTTGTTCGGAAGCGGGTATAATTCATCAAACGACTACACCTTACTCACCTCAATCAAATGGTGTTGCAGAACGCAAGAATTGTACTCTTAAGGAGATGATGAATGCGATGTTGCTAAGTTCTCGCTTACCCAAAATTTGTGGGGAAGCCATACTTTCTCGCGAACTACATTCTTAATAAGATCCCACACAAAGGTAAAAATGAAACTCCATATGAGTTATGGAAGGGGGCGTAAACCGTCATACAAATACCTTAAAAAGTGTGGGGGTGTTTGGCTAAAGTCGAAGTACCTAAGCCAAAACAAGTAAGAATCGGTCCGAAGACGATCGATTGTGCTTTCATTGGATATGCTAACAATAGTAGTGCATATCACTTTTTAGTGCACAAGTCGGCTATTCCTGATATAAATGAAGGTATGATCATTGAATCTAGGAATGCTGTATTCTTCGAGAATATCTTTCCGAACAAAGAACGGAAAGAAGAAAGTTCGAGTAAACGGACTTATGAAACTGCAAGGTTACCTCAAAGTGATGATGAAGAGGAACCAAGACGCAGTAAAAGGACAAAAGTAGCTAAGTCTTTTGGTCCTCATTTTCTAACTTATATATTAGAAAACGAACCCCGAACTATTCAAGAAGCATTGTCTAGTCCAGAAGCTCCTCTCTGGAAAGAAGCTATCAATAATGAGGTAGATTCCATCATGCAAAATCACACTTGGGAGTTGGTTGATCTCCCGCCGGGTTGCAAGCCTTTGGGATGCAAGTGGATCCTTAAAAGGAAGTATAAAGCAGATGGATCTATTGACAAGTATAAAGCCCGATTGGTAGCTAAAGGGTTTAAACAAAAGGAGGGATATGATTTCTTCGATACATATTCTCCTGTCACGAGGATTACGTCCATTCGTGTTCTCATTGCTATTGCAGCTTTGCATAACCTTGAGATACATCAAATGGACGTTAAAACTGCCTTCTTGAATGGGGAACTTGAAGAGGAAATTTATATGGAACAACCCGAGGGGTACATTGCACCCGGTCAAGAGCGAAAGGTGTGTAAACTTGTTAAGTCACTTTATGGACTAAAACAAGCACCTAAGCAATGGCACGAAAAGTTTGACTCGACTATGAAGTCAAACGGTTTCAAGATCAACGAATGTGACAAGTGTGTCTACATTAAAGGTACTACAAATGATTACGTCATAGTATGCCTTTATGTAGATGATATGTTGATTATGGGAAGTAGTCATGATTTAATCGTGAATACTAAGAACATGTTAAAAAGAAACTTTGACATGAAGGATATGGGATTATCTGATGTTATATTAGGGATTAAAATCTCTAGGACTTCAGATGGAATTGTCTTGTCACAATCCCATTATGTCGAAAGCATACTCAGAAGGTTTAATGCTTTTGATAATCCTCCGGCTAAGACACCTGTAGATCTAAGTCTACACTTGGCCAAGAATAGAGGCGAACCAGTTTCTCAGCTGGAATATGCAAGGGTAATTGGCAGTCTGATGTACTTAACGAACTGTACACGTCCAGACATTGCATATTCAGTGAGCAAACTAAGTAGGTTCACAAGTAACCCAAGTACGGATCACTGGAAAGTCGTGACAAGGGTACTTAGATATTTAAAGTATACCATGAATTATGGAATACTTTATACAAGATATCCAGCAGTATTAGAAGGATACTGTGATGCCAATTGGATATCAGACACAAAAGACTCCAAGTCCACAAGTGGATTTGTTTTCACAATAGGTGGAGGAGCGGTGTCGTGGAAGTCTTCTACAGAGGCGTGCATAGCTCGATCCACTATGGAATCCGAGTTCATTGCTTTGGATAAAGTGGAGAAAAGCGAGAATGGCTTAGAAACTTCTTAGAGGACATTCCTTGTTGGAATAAGCTTTGTACTTTCTTTGTTATGATACATCGTGATAGTCAATCAAGAATCGGAAGGGCACAAAGCAAAAGTATGTATAATGGTAAGTCTAGACATATACGTCGGAGACACAATACCATTAGGCATGTTGATTTCGAATGGGGTTATTTCGGTTGACTACGTGAAGTCAAAGGAAAACCTTGCGGATCCGCTTACAAAAGGCATAAATCGAGATGTTTGTATAAACTGTTAAGGGGAATGGGTTTAAAATCCACAACTTAAAGAATGTTCATAAGCGGTAACCCAACCTTGTGAATTGGAGATCCCAAGACCTTGGTTCAACGGGACAACTAAGTTATGAATGTTGGTGAACACTTGGAAAATGTGTTAGCTCATTCTCGATACATCCAGTGTATTTAAACCTTGAATGTGGTGAGGTTAAGTTTAAGACTTTTAATGATTCCTATACCGAAAGGTGGAGTATTGCGGGATACTCTTCAATAGGAGATCACCTATATAAGTGAGAAGTAATGGCCGCTTCAAATGAAACACTTATGAATCTAAGATATGGTCCAGGGCGAAATGGACACAACGTGAGAACAACGAGTGTTAGAGTTGTTATTGTGTAAATCTTGTTGTCTTGGTTTACACAAAGCGGTGAGTAGTTCAAGACATCGCGTCACTAAGCGGCTAGTAAAACCGATAAGTACATTACTAAGGAAGGTTCAAAGCCACAAGCTACCTATCCTCGATGCAATAACGATTCGCCGAGACTTTCAAGCTTAATCTGCATACACGCATGCATTAATTTCATTCATGTGGGGGATTGTTGGAATTGGTCTTTGAGAAATTGGGTGTTGACTCGATTTTGACCAATTAATTAAGTGGTTTCCATTTGTGGAAAATGGAATTAAATTATTTGTAAAAATTCTACTAAGAGAGTAGATGAGAATGGCATTTGGAATTTCTCAAAACCGATTTCGGGTGAATGAGAAATTAATGCAAGAAGTTAGCCACTTAATACAAATAAATGGTATGGAAAATGGAAAATGTGGGGGAGGAGAGATGCTCCATCCCACATAGGAAAAAGGAGTTAAAGTTGCACACTTTATTTATCCTAAGTTGGACAAATGGGTTTGGGCCCTTGGGGGCACCCAAGTTTTTAAAGGGGAGAGGACCTACATGCTTGTGGGTTTGGTCAAACACACTGCGCGCTGCCGCACGCCGCCGCCCGCGGCCGGCTCGGCTCGGCTCGGCTGGCCTGGGCCTCGGGCTTGGGCTTCAAGGCCCTTATTCTTTTGGACCAAAAACCTTTAAAATATTTAATTAATTTTTGTAATTAATTAAATAGATTTAATTAATTTTTGTAATTAATTAAAAGAGTTCAACTGGGAAAAACTTTCGCCCCACGCACGGCAGAGCACGCCCGTGCGGTCGGGTCGTGCTACTCTTGCCGAGGTCTATACAAGACGGGAAGGCGCACGCCCGTGCGTCCTGGGTCGTCTTGGGTGCCGAAAGGTTGAGCACACGACGGGCGGCGCACGCTCGTCTTGTCAGGCACGTGCTCTCTGTAGTGCGTGCTTTCGATGCAAAAGGTGTCTTTTTCGAGCCAAAAGACATGTTATTTCCCATTATACGGGGCGTCTAAAGCCTATAATAGTCGATCCCTAGTGTCTGAAAAACATACGAAAAACACAAAAATAATCAGATAACATTAAATCGAGCATTGCATTTTGCATCTTGCCCTTTTCCTCCTTGAAAGCTTGAAAGTAGTCAAACATTTGTCTTGTTCGCCGTTGTTCCGGTTTCTTTGTCTCGCTAACAGAATCGATAAAAGTCGTTGTATCTTAGAGGTGAGCGTCGGGAACCGTAAGAACTCGGTATACGGGGCGTTTTCGTCTTGCGGAGACTGATTCTAAATCAGGCCTCGACTAAGCCTAAACACTCTTTTCCAGCCATTTTTTTTTTCTTCAAACAGAAACCTTCACCAGAAATTTTACCCAACATTAACCACGTTCTTCTAACTCCTATATTTTTTGATATTCCTTGACTTAGGGGCTGACCTAAGTCACTTCTTCATTGAGAGAGATTTATCCCATTTTCACCAACAAACCGATCTTTAAGGTGGGTGGAAAAATTCTTTCAACTTCTAGGTGTTTTAAATTGAAACTATGCATATAGTATTTTGTTATTGAGCACTTGAGATATATATTATGTATTGCATGCTATTTTCTTGTATCAAGTTGGAAAATTTCTCAAGTGTTGCTCAAAAATGCTATTTATCGAAAAAGAGGACATACATATACACTTTATTGTTGTACTTGATGAATGCTTGCATGGAATGGACATGTATGTTTATGACTCTTGAAATCCATATTTTGTATGACTTATAACCTGTACAAGTCGAGCATAATTGATAAAATTTCGATTTTTGGACTTAAAATGCAAAAATAGAAAGTTGGTGGACTTAATGGCAAGAAAATAAAACTTAAGGGACCCCTCTATAATTTTCGAGTTTTGGGACTGAACTCAGGTTCAAAAATCATGTTTGGACATTTTAATAAAGTTTTAAGAGTTTTTAGATAAATAAAATCAACCCTTAAAAGCCCAGAGACTAGATTGTAAAATTTTAGAAGTTTAAGGGCTATTTTGCAATTTTTGAAACTGTACCAGACCCTACTTTAAAATTTAATATTTTAACTCTTAAGGGACTGGAAATGACATATTTTAAGTGTATTCCAAAAAATCCAAGTGTTTAGAGCTTGGAAAGTAATTTTATAAAACTTGAGGAACCAAATTGTAAAAGATTAAAATTTAGGACCAAAATAAAATTTCCAGGACTTATGCAATCCATGCATCTGGAAATACTAATTTAACTATAACATAATGATATTTTGGACCCAAGGTTTAAATTTCATAACAATTGGACCCCTAAAAGCCTTAAAAGCAATTATTTCAAAATGGGACAAAAATGAGATTTTCAAAAGTTAAGGGACCTATACTTGCTTCTTTTAAAAACTGTTTTTGTCCCAATATCTCACTGACCTTAGTGACATTTTCCAACTAGAATCACATTAAAAGCCCTTCCGGGTTGTGAGTTCTAATTATTTTAAACTTGGGGACCGAAATGACAATTTTAACAAATTTGGGCCTAATGTGAGAATTTTATAAAAACTCAACCTCAAAACTTTAAAAACCTGAATCTCTGAACAATTTAGAGAATTTAGGAACTGACCTCATAATTTTTCAAGGTCGGGACATTTATTTATTAATTTTTAACCCAAAAAAAAAAGAATTGGTTTTTACAAAACGGGGCTAATTGTAAATTTTCTTTTTTACAAGGACCTAACTCAAATTATTTTTATTTTAATGAAATATCCCTGGACCCTCTGAATTTAATTATTGATTAAAATATTTTATTTTCTTAAACCCCCTTGGTTTGTCGGGTTGTCTTGACCGATTAATATCCGATCGCGGGGTGACTTCCTCGTCTTGCGATTTCGAATCTATAATGGGACTTATGTTCCACCTAATCTTTCAAGATATCGGAGATTACTTATCCTCCCGATAATCATCTTTATCCAAATAACTCCACCAACGCCATAATTACCACTTGTGATTTTTTAAAACTTTTCATGAACTGCTTCCCGAATCAATATACTCGACTGCCTGGTTGACTACCTGAACGTGTATTTAATTTCCTGCCTGAGTCAACTTGGTGTGTCGAGCTCACAGTCGGAATTGATACGTCGGGGATGGAACCGGGCAGCTCGGCTGCTATTCCACTCTCCGGCCCCATCGTCCTAATCCCGCAACTGAGGGACGGAGTTTGTCCAAGGGAAACGGGTCGTAGTACTTGAGATATAATCATGATTATGACAAATCCGAGCCTTGCTAGCTCCACTGTGGATTTTGTCTTTGCCTATGGAGCGATAAGGTGACGGGTCTTGGACCATCTTGCTTGGGGAGTTACAAGGAAGAACGAAGGAATCGATGTCTGATCCACACGATTCTGGAGTTAATCGGAACCGTTTGGTTGGCACTATAAATCCGTACGCAACCGCTACTTGTATTGCATAGGTTGGCGCTACAAATCCGTACGCAACCGCTACTTGTATTGCATAGGTTGGCGCTACAAATCCGTACGCAACCGCTACTTGTCTTGCATAGGATTGGCGTTACAAATCCGTATGCAATCCTCTTGTATGCTTGAACCATAATGCATGCGTGACCACGAACAGTTTTCTTAAACTGTATAAGTATATTACTTAAATATATTTATCATGACGATTGTGGACCATGTGTGAAATCATGCATCATATCTCACGCGTTTTCATACAAATAAATTTCTCGCATTAACTATATATATCGCCACACTTGCACACGATCACCCCATCTACTGAGATTTCTGTCTCACCCCCTCATGTTTTCTAACCTTAGAAGAGGACTTTGTCGAAAAAGATGAACCTGCTTTGGATTGAATCCTCGTGCTCCACCCGTTGGACTTACTTCCTATCGTTATCGATGTTGCTGGACTGTTTTCTTTTATTTTACTGCTGTTGGACTCTTTTATTTTCTTTGAAAATCTGGACTGTAATTTAAGGGCGTAGGACCCTTTGACACTTAAGCTGGCGATATGATGTGCATTTTATTTCCTAGTTCTGGACTGTAAGCTATTTGGTTGATGGGATATGATGTATTTGTAATCGTGTTGTACTTGTAGTTTTCCGCTGCTTTAAACATTGTTTCACTTGGGATTGTTGTATCGTTTCTAGAATGTTAGGTTTATTTCTGTTTAAGTGATTGATCGTCGTCGCGTCGCGTTTGGGGCGTGACAACGTGAAATAATTTTGTAAAGTTTTTGCTAGAGAAAACTTTTTTTCATAACATATGGTTGTTTGAGAAAAAAATTCCTAAAATATGTTTTTTTTTCTTCTTAAACACATAATATAAACATAACTAATAATCTTAGGAGATTCAATCGTCATTTATTATCTAAATTTTAAATTTAATCCTTTAAATGAAAAAAAATTGTAGTTTCAATCCATTTATACATATAATTTCACCTTTTAAAAATTAAAAGTTAAATATAATAGAAAAATATATTTAATTTAACTATAAATAACATCAGATAAATTCGCAATTTTAAATAAAATTAGAAAAATAAAATATTAAATAAAATTGTGTGAAAACTAATAATTCAAGGATTTTTATTTTAAATTAAATTTATATTTCAAGAATTTCTTAAGAAAAAAAATAATTGTGGCATGGTAAAGTTAAGTCTAGATTTCATGTTCCGTAACACTACTCCATTTCCTATTCTATTCCATTGAAATGTGAAAACTAAGTTGAAAAAATCATATATTAATTTTGATTCTAACGTAATGCCACAAATATTTTTATTAAGAAACACTAAAATATGACTAATCTTATCTTAATTTGGATTTATTTTAAGTGAAATCTGAATGTTAAGATATGATTAAAAATGACTAAGTGGTGCTTAAATAATTGCCCAATTATTTGATATTTAATGTTCAATATCTTTATGTCGAACGACTCATCATTTACCTTGAAATTCTCATTATTTTGTATTAAGGATGAATTCCAAAAGCATTGCCTCATGTATACTTTAAATAGAGAAAAAAAAACTTTAAAATCCCTAAACCCTTTGAAATTTTGATGTATTTTACAAATAATAGTATTTTTTGCGGTGATAATTTTGTGAGACATAGGAAAGAGAGAATCTTATACAATATTTATATTGTTGATAAATAACTTACATTAGACAACAATAAACACACTAAAATATTTATTAATATAAATATGATACAACTGAAATAGAGAATAGAAATCGTACCATTGCTCTCTATGTATGCTATCTCATTGTTAGGGTTCAAATATGATTAAGAATGACTAAGTGATGCTTAATTATAAATAGTACCATTGCTCTCTAAGTGAAATCTGAACCCTAATATGATTAAGAATGACTAAGTGGTGCTTAATTATAAATAATAATACAATTTACAATATTTTACTAATATATATATATATATATATATATATAAATTCTTTGAACAAAGCAAGATCAATAGTTAGGATTGTACAATAAAATATTTCCGAATATAAGAAGCAAATGCGTGGGAATTATTTTTCTTTATTTCATTTCATTTTTCAATTATTTTTTCTTAAGAGGTGTAATGGTAAATACAAATAGAACTTCTACCAATAAATTTTAGAGTGCTAAATAATTGGTCATTTATTAACAATAATAATAAAAATCGCACCAAGTGAATAAACGGATTATTTTTCTTGCATAATTTTATATATATTTTTATTTTTATTTTTCAATTTTAATCTTTTTAATATAATTCGTATATTTTTTTATTTTTAATAAAATGTTTATTTTTAATCACCAAGAAATTATTTAATAGCACAATATTTCTTTCTAAATAATATTTTGACACCACTAATACTTGAACTAATGGCTTGACAAATAATGAGATAAATTTTGGACAATGTAGTTTGGGGATTAAAATAATTTTAAAATGACTTGACATCTATATGTGAATATTAAATTATTTTAAAGAGTAGTTAAATTCATCATAGATAAATATTTACCAACAAAGCTAATACCTACAATATTTATGTTGGCCGACGATATTGTTCGAAGTTGAATTTCAAAAAGCGAAAAAGAATATAATGTAATTTAACGGTTTGACTTATAATATGGAATTTTGAGCTTCACCATTCGAGTGAACTCTTTTGATACAGGTTGATGTCATTTTGGTATTAAATAAGACTTGTTAATTCAAAAGATATAAGACATTTTTATTATCCAAAAGTTATAAGACTTTTTATTCAAAAATTATAATATCATTTATAGTTGTAATGAACATATAATAAAAGTGTATTCAAAAAGCAAATGTAATAACGAAATATTGATTTAACATAATTATACCTAATTGCATTTTTTTTTTAAAACAAAAGGAAGAACTTCCATTAATAAAGCAGATCGAACTGCAATTCATTACAGATAAAGAGGGGAGAATCATCTCGCCACTCTTTGACACCAGACATAGAATACGATGATCTAGTTAACACATGAGCAAAACTATTCGCTGATCTCTTAATAAAAAACAAGACACATTTGGAATATTGACCAATAATATTACCAATATCCTTACCAAAGGAAGAGACCGACTGGAAAAACATGCAACCACTTATCAAAGGATAGACAAAACACACTTGTCAAAGTGACAAGAAAAATACCAACAGAAATACATAATTGCTGCTAAATACTACACCCATGCACACCGCTACCTGTCATCGCCGGTGGGGAAGGTGCGAGAATCATAAAGAAAAAACAGAAAACAGAAAGAAAAAAAAAACAAACATAAATCAACCTAAAACAAAACAAAAGCTCTCCCCCATCCTCCCAAGGAGGAAGGATCCTCCCATGGAGGGAGGATGAGGGCTTTGTTAATTCACTTAAAACCTGCTAATTGGAGATCTTTAATTTTGACAAACCCCAATTGCGTTGGCCTAGTCTTTTGTCTTCTTTCGTCGGCGGTTGTTGGATAATGGGGGAAGTTTTTTTAAGATAATGTCTTGAGAGAAAATTTCACGCCAGGAAACTCCCTAATTGCATTTGAACCAATACAAAACCAATATTCAGATATTTATTTTAAAGCATGACATAAAAAACAAATATTTCATTAATAATATATTATTCATAGAAACTATCCATAAAAAAATATATAAAAGATATTCAAACATAACTAAAGTAAAGAAGTAGTTCAAAAACATCAATCATATATATATATATATATATATATATATATATTATATCACTCTAATCATTTTCCTCCTTGATAACTACCTTAGTTCTCTTCAAAGAGCCGGTATTGAAGAATTCTTCCTTAAGTTTTCTTTTAACATTATTATCATCATCGAGATCCAGAAAGGAGTCAATATTTTTTAGTTTGGATTTGTCTGGAGAAGAAACTTCTTCCTCGGACAAATTAAGATGATCATGTTAAAGTACTATGTCATTAATTTGCTTATCTATGCAAATTTCAAATGAAAGAAATGAAATGCATTAAAGATACAATCAAGAACATAAAATTAATACCTTATCACCAATTGGATTCAGAATGAATGACTCTAGAGTTAGGTTTCGAGTCCTGTGACAAAATAATAACAATAAAATAAAATCAACCTATTTGAATATAGATTTCCTGCTCAGTATTGTCAAGCACAAATTAATGAATTGTTTATGCCTGATTGTCAATAAATGTTACTTGAGATCTTGATGTGAACTCTGAACCATAGTCAACTTTACGACTATAAAAGCGTTCTAAAATTATTAATTGGATCTCTTTTACTTTGCAATTTGAACAATACCTTCTTGTCTACCAAATCCTTGTTCTCGTTTGGAATATATTGAGGATCAGTGTCCTGCATAAGATTTGATTGATAAGAAATTTTTTAATTAAATTTTAAGATACAAATTATAAAACAATTAAGTCAAAAATTATAATAAAAATTTGTTAACTAATAACAAAACTCACAATAATTGTTTTGGTCTCAGATGCTTTCTTGCCAATCAAATCAACATTATCCTTGTTCCAACAAAGAAAAAGAGCATTTTCAGTATAATCCATTACACGCAAATCAAGTTTGTACCTAAAAGATTTAAATAGTTAATCCATTTTTTCAATAACATAAAGGAATTAAAAAATATCAATAAAAACACGGAAAAAATGATTGAGTATCAATGAAATTGCTCATGTGAGTATTTGTTCTCCAGGTGCATTATTTATGTAATATTTTAAGTATACACCAAATAAGGATATTGAATAACATAGGTAAAATACATATAGTTGTACTTCCATCTCGTACACCACACTTTGAACACTTAGTTTTTCACCATCATTATATAACTTTCTATAGCATCGAGAGCATGAGTTGTACCAAAGAATTCCTCTCCGGTCTCAACTTACGCTTATTGTGCAATATGTCCGAAACAACCATCCTGGTAAATAAAAATCTATTTGGTGCATTAATAAATTAATAAATAAAAAGTTATAAATTAAATTATTTATTTAGTATATATTAATACCTCATTATTTTCAAGAAGTTCCGCAATAGTCCTAACCATAATTTTTCCACTCAAGAAATCAGTTGTAATTGAACATAGAGAAACATTGGATGTTGTATTTATAGTACTTGATCCAACAAACATTTTAGATAATTTTATACAATTTAGGAAAGTTACATAAAATATTGCGCCGAACATAATTCGTCTATTTTAACTATTATTAAACAATTTAGAAAATTTTGAATAGTCAATTAATATTATAGTGTACAGAAAGGTAATATCTGCCATTGAAATAAATAATAATATATTTGATAAATATATGATATATAGAATCATAGTAATCATAGTAATATATATGAATGGAATCGATGTATAGAATCATAGTAGTAGTAACAATAATAATAATAATAATAATAATAATAATAATAATAATAATGTTATTTATAATATTATGTAATTAATTAATTATAATCAAAGACTATATAAATTTTAAAATATGAATAATATATAGATAGAATTGATAGTATAGACTCGCTTTTGGAATAAAGTAGGAAAATCATTTATGAAATTTTCCTAATTTTTATACATACAAAATAGGAATACCATTTATAATATTTTCCTAATTTATATATATATATATATATAAAGTAGGAATAACCTTACAATATTTTCTTATAATATTTCCTAATTTATATAGTTACAGTGATTTTCTTATAATATTTTCCTAATTTATATACATATATAATAATGTAGGAATACCATTTACAGTGTTTCCTAATATATGAATTAAAAAGAGCAGGAAAATCTTTGTTTCGAACTTCTGCTATTATATATAGATATAGATTCGCCTATTTTAACTATTATTAAATAATGTAGGAAAGTTTGAATAGTCATTAATATTTAAAATTGGATTAATTAATATTATATGTACAAAATTGCATCGACACCATTGAAACAAATAAACAATATATTTGATGAAGATATGATGTATAGAATCAAAAAAAATATTGTAATCATTGTAATATGATTTAAAAAGAACTGATGTGTACTAATATCAATTATAGTGAAATACTATTCATCATTTTTAAAATTAATATATTATACATAAAGTATATATTATAAATGGTATTCCATATACCAAAATTTGTGATATTATATACCAAAAGTAGGAATATCAGTAAATAAAATTTTCCTAATTCTTATACATATTAAATATGAATACCATTTAGAATATTTTCTTATAATATTTTCCTAATTTATATAATTAAAATGATTTTCTTATTATATTTTTATATTATAAGAATTTATAGATATTACCATTTATAATGTTTACAATTGTTTCCTAATATAGATAAGCAAAAAGAGAGGGAAAATAAAAGTTCCGGACTTCTGCTATTATATATATAGATTAGTTGGGCCTCCCTACCCGAGATTCCTGACTTCGTCACTGAGAGTATGACACACTATATATCTAAAATAGACAAATCGAGCCGCCTTTTTCATTCGACCGGATTTTTTATCTCGTTTCGTACTTTCATTCATTGAATAGTATTTGACCTAAAAAAAAAAGTATTTGACCTAGTCTTTTACTGAGATAAATATATATTTACGAGTTTATTTTGGTTTTACTTTGAAAAATGTTAAAATTAGACTTAGGTGCAAATTACAATGTTTTAAATTTATAAGACTTAGGAGAGTGTTTGCAAACACTTTTTTTTTTAAGAAGTGATATAATGTAATAGAAGCAAAAGTAATTGAACATTAAGAGTTAGTGAAAGAATTTATGGAGGTAAATGCGAAGTTGCGATGAGTGTTGTGCGAAGTGTTGCCAACACCTCAGATAACATAGCGGAAGACTTTATGGCTAAAACACAATGCACATTAATATGATGAAAGGCAGAATATAGCAAGATGAAAATGGACACAATATTTTGGTTTTTGCACAAGTATATAAAAATATACTTGTGTGGTGGCCTTAGACCAAAAATTCACTAAGTGAAATGTGTACAAATTACAAAATAAAAATAAGACAAAAGCTCCCCTTTTGATCTTGCTCCGAAAATTACATTCACTTTAAATGAGAGATTCCTCAGGTTCAATCTATATAGCTCTTCACTACAAAAGAAAGGCTCTCTCGAAAATCACAAGAAAAATAAGATCTAGGAAAGGTGTTGCCAAGTGTGTCGTCACACTTCTGACCACACTTCACACCTTCCAACAAAGTTTATGTGACAGCTGAAATGGATTGATTCTTCTTCTATCTTATGCTCTCAGCAAATTGGCCTATGTTTCTCCAGCATTTGCAGAGTTTAAATAGTTGTAGAAGACATCCATCCACCTGTAAAAGACATCACAAAGATATCACTAACACAACAAATGTTAATGGTTTAGTAGGTTAGCACATGGATAATATGTTAGCACATGGGTTAGTGGAATATACAAGATAAAGAGATAAACAATAGTTAGGGGTTAGAACATGGGATATGGGTTAGTTGAATTAATAAATTGTTAAGTGGAAGCACGATCATAAATGCAAAAAATAAATATAGTTGAAATATAGAATTTCAATACCAACAGTTAGTAATATTTGCAAATAAAATCTATAAGTTAAAAAAAGTTGTTTAGGGCTAGTGAATTTCCTTAATCAATATCTAGCCTAAAAAAGGTTTAATTTTCTTTTTATATTGAATTCAGAAAAAAGGTGTCACGCCCCAAATGCAACGCGACGATGATCAACTACTTAAACAGAAATGATCCCAACAGTCTAGACAAATGATACAACAATCCCAAGTGAAACAGAGTCTAAAGCAGCGGAAATAAAATAATATAAGTACTTAATTACAACTTAAAGTCTAGCGAGATCCAAATACATCCGACATAAAAACCTGAATAAGTTTACAGGCCGAAACTAAAGCGTAAAGAACACCATATCCAAATCTTAAATGTTAAGGGTCCTACGCCCTCAAATTACAGTCGAAGAGAGAAAAGAGTAGCAGGATAAAAAGGAGTCCAACATCCGCAGAAGTACATGAAATAAGTACAATCATCAGAAAATGGTACAAGTTCGACAGACGGGGCGAGGGTCAACAATCTGCGGTCGGGTCGACATCCTCAATATCGTCCCCATCTAAAGGTTAGAAAACAGGAAGGAATGAGACAGAAATCTCAGTGGATGGGTGATCGTGTGCAAGTGTGGCGATATATATTTTGATGCAAAAAAAAAGTCGTATGAAAAATGCGTGAGATATGATGCGAGATTTCACACACAGCCCACAAGCGTCATGAGAAATATATTTGAGTAATATATTTATACAGTTTTAAGAAAACAGTTCGTGGTTACACAGGCACTATGTGATTCAAGCAAGACATGAGGATTGCGTACGAATTTGTAGCGCCAATCCTATGCAAGACAAGTAGCGGTTGCGTACGGATTTGTAGCGCCAACCAATGAAAAACAAGTAGCGGTTGCGTACGGATTTGTAGCGCCAACCAAACGGGTCCGATTAACTCCAGAATCGTATGGATCAGACAGCAATTCCTTCGTTCTTCTTTGTAACTCCCCGAGCAAGATGGTCCAAGACCTGTCACCTTACCGCTCCATAGGCAAAGACAATCCACAGTGGAGCTAGCTAGGCTCGGATTTGTCATAATCATGATTATACCTCAAGTACTATGACCCGCTTCCTTTGGACAAACTCCATCCCTCAGTTGCGGGATTAGGACGATGGGGCCGGAAGAGTGGAATAGCGGCCAGCTGCCGGTTCCATCCCCGACGTATCCATTCCGATTGTGAGCTCGACACACCAAGTTGACTCGCATACGAGAAAAAGTAAATACAAGTTCGGGTAGTCAACCAGCAATGAGTATTATTGATTCAGGGAAGCAGTTCAGGAAAATTTTCGAAAATCGTGAGTGGCAATTATGGCGTTGGTGGAGTTATTTTGATGAAGATGATTATCGGGAGGATAAATAATCTTCAATATCTTGAAAGATTAGGTGGAACATAAGTCCCGTTATAGATTCGAAATCGCAAGACGAGAAAGTCGCCCCGCGATCGCGTATCGGTCAAGACGATCCGATAAGTCAAGGTGTTTTAAGAAAATAAAATCTTTTATATCATTATTAAAAGTCAGAGGGTCCAGGGCTGTTTCTTTAAAAGAGAAATAATTTGAGTTAGGTCCTTTTAAAAAGAAAATTTACAATTAGCCCCGTTTTGTAAAAACCAATACTTTTGGGGTTAAAAAATGAATAAGTAAATGTCCCGACCTTGAAAAATTATGAGGTCAGTTCCTATAATCTCTAAATTGTTCAGAGATTCAGGTTTTTAAAGTTTTGAGGTCAAGGTTTTATACAAGTCTCACATTGGCCCCAAATTTGTTAAAATTATCATTTCAGGCCCTAGGTCTAAAATAATCGGAACTCACAAACCGGAAGGGCTTTTAATGTGATTCCAGTTGGAAAATGTCACTAAGGTTAGTGGGATATTGGGACAAAAACAGTTTTAAAAGGAATAAGTATAGGCCCCTTAACTTTTGAAAATATCATTTTTTGCCACATTTTGAAATAATTGTCTTTAAGGCTTTTAGGGGTCCAATTGTTATGAAATTTGAAACTTGGGTCCAAAATATAATTATGTTATAGTTAAATTAGTATTTTCAGGTACATGGGCTGTATAATTCCTGGAAATGTTATTTGGGTCCTCAAGTTTAATCTTTTACAATTTGGTCCCTCAATTTTTATAAAATTACTTTCCAAGCTCTAAACACTTGAATTTTTGGATTACACTTAAAATATGTTATTTCCATTCCCTTAAGAGTTAAAATTTCAGATTTTAAAAATAGGGTCTGGTACAGTTTCGAAAATTGCAATATAGCCCTTAAACTTCTAAAATTTTACAATCTAGTCCTTGGGCTTTTAAGGGTTGATTTTATTTATCTAAAAACTCTTAAAATTTTATTAAAATGTCCAAACATAATTTTTGAACCTGAGTTCAGTCCCAAAAATAAAAAATTATAGAGGGGTCCCTTAAGTTTTATTTTCTTGCAATTAAGTCCACCAACTTTCCATTTTTGCATTTTAAGTCCAAAAATGGAGATTTAATCAATTATGCTCGACTTGCCCAGGTTATAAATTATACAAAACATGAATTTCAAGGGTCATACATATACAAGTCCATTTCACACAAGAATTCATCAAATATCACAATAAAGTGTACATGTATGCACCTATTTTTCAACAAATAGCATTTTGAGCCATACTTGAGAAATTTTCAACTTGATACAAGAAATTAACATGCAATTCATAACATATATATCTCAAGTGCTCAACATCAAAATACTACATGCATTTTAAGTAAAAACACCTAGAAGTTGGAAATGTTTTTCCACCCACCTTAAAAATGAACTTGTTGGTGAAAGATGAAATAAATCACTCTTGAAGGAGAAGTGACTTAGGTCAGCTCTCTAGGTCAAGGAATACCAAAAAAAATGTAGGAGTTAGGAAATGAGGTTAAAAATTTAAGGAAAAAAGGAGGTGAAGAAAATTGGTAAAACTACACTTACCTTGTGTAGTAGAGGAAAAGAGACTAGTAGAGGTCTCAAAATGGGTCTCCTTCTTCACTCTTAAACTAACTCTTAAGGTCAGCCCCTAAAAGTCCAAAAATGAAAATGGAGTATCAAAATTTTGAAAAATAGAAAAGAAGAAGAAAATGTACTAAAAATCTCATTTCTTACCTTATAGTCCAATTTCTCTTCAAAATCTTCAAAGTGTTGAAGTCCTTTTCAAGATGATGGTAAGGCTCTTAGTGTCTTCCAAGTCTTCTAAGTATACCTCAAACCAAAAATCAAACTTAGGTTAAGAAGTGAAGATGATGAGCTAGAGGATAACAAGATGATTTTTAGAACACAATTTCTTACCTTGTTGAAGGGAGTGTTCGAATTTGTTGTTGAAGTAGAGGGGGTGTTCTTGAAATTTTGGTTAAGTGTTTGAAGGTTTGAAGAAGAAGATGAACTTATGCTTAGAGAAAATGTTGGAGGATTTTTGGAGAGAAGTTTGAGAGAATATTTGTGTTTTGTTTTGGTTAAATGATGAGTTAGGATAATAATTGGGGAAGTTAGGACATAAATTAATAGCTAGGTTACTTTCTTAGGGACAATTGGCCAAAAGCTAGGTTTTAGGGAGAAATTTAAAATTTGTTGAGTTGACTAATGGGGTAGTGGGATTTGTAGAGAAAAATTTTAATTGTAGGCTTGCAAGACATAAAATAAAATAAAAATAAAATTATCAAAATTTTATTTATTATTTTTTTTGTCCCATAATAATCTAGTTGGGAGATATAAAAAAATAAAATAGAAATAAAAGAAAAATGAGTTATTTTCCCATTTTAGGTGATAAATTCGAAAATTAGGGGAAAAAATATTTGGTTTCTTTTCTTTATAAAATTGAGGAAAAATAAAATGTATAAATATCCATAATTAAATATTTAGAAACTTAAAATAAAGATGTGAAATAAGAAATGTGTACTCCAAAAATAAATTAGAAGTTGGTTGGGATGAATTATAAAATAAAATGAAATATTCGGATGAGGATCGGAATATACACCTAAATTATCGAGGATTCAAAAATTTTAAAGTCATAGTCATTCGATCAAGTATTAATACTAGAGGAGAATATAAAATCATTAAGCTCAAAAATAAGGAAGACTTAATTGACATTGGAAGAAATAAATAAAAGTCGAGTCGCGTTTCATTAATAATAGCTTTGTGATACATAGCCGAATAAATAATCACTACATAACACCATATCTCACGTTGTTAAAATTTGGGGCCTCACAAAAGCAATTCTTACCAAACAATTGAGCTAGCTCACCTGCAGGTGGTACTCACACTCTAAGAACTTAGTACTTTCAAAGGGCAAAGTTAATAAAATAAAAGCCCGTTTATGATAACCCCCGGTCGTTATATATATGCTTCTTTCCCTATGAAAATAGATCCTCTACATTTAGTATTTATGATATTTTGTGAAGTTTGAGAGAAAAAGACACCTATATATTACATACATCTATACATATACAGATGTATAAATGCATTTGTGTCTTTCTCTCTCCAACTTCACAAGAAATTTACACAAATTTTTTTTTTAATAAGTTGAGATTAGTGGTGAAATTTACACAAACTAGATGTAGATGATTGATCCTAATATGTTTTCTTATTGAGATTATTAATTATTAATAATAGACCAAACTAGCCCTATTTAATTTCCTTTGCTTGAGACCAACAATACAACAATGATATACTCTCATTTAATGCAAGTGCAAGCTAAGTTAGAAGAATATGAAAAAATATTTATAATCCCAATTATAATATTGTTATGTTTTCTTAATATATGTGAAATATTCTACTTGTCTATCTTAGTGGGACGAGGGAGTACACTGTTAGTATATAAAACTATTGAAGCAAGAGTCATATTTAATTCGATTGTTGTCTCAAAAAAAATATTTAATTCAATTGAGGCATACATTTTGATTTATTTAAGAATCAAATTAAGATTAAATTAAATATAATTTTAAATTCAATAAAATATTCATATTATTGCATTGTTATGTACGTACTTTAGATTTTTTTGTTCTAATTTAGTGTTCCATATTTCAATTTGCACAATTGATATGATATGACATAATAGTTTGGAGTCCCAAATCTAAGCCTGATCGTGTGAATGCCAAATCTTAGATAAAAATCTGAGCTGATCTGTTTGAAAACTTTGTTTCAACAAATTATAATTATAATTATTGACATTAATACAATGATAATAACAAGGATAAAGGGTGGGAATTGTAGATAACGATCGGACGGTGGATGACCGCCAACCGACAACAAATTTAAGGTTCATTATTAATCACCATTAGTGGGTTATAAATTTACTAGAGTGCGTAGTTAGGGGAGATCTTTAATCCTTAATGATATATCATCAACAAAACACCTCATGTTCTCTTCAATTATAATTAATATTATTCATCATTGCATAAAGAGGACATGATTTTTGCACAAACAAAATGGTTTGTTCCCAATTAGAGCAAGAAAATGATAGGTACAAAAAAAAGGTAAAACAAGAGAGCATATAAATATATATAATTATATATCACTAGCTTTTTTATTCCATAAAAAGGGATCATCACGTGGTATCACTTTGTTCTTCAAGTCTATGAACTGGAAGTCTACAATTAAATTTGGTCATTGTCTGCAATACAATACGTCGCTAGGGCGTCAGGTTTGTTCGGCAAAAACTTTACACCCCTCAAGTCAGATCAAAGAGCCTAAGAATAATAAGAATTAGGGCTGTAAACGAACAGCGCTTTCGGCAAACAGCTCGTGAACGAGCTCGGTTAGCGTTCGTTTATGTTCGTTTATTAAGCTTAATGAACATAAACGAACAAGAAAATTTGTTCGTTTATATTCATGAACTGTTCACGAACATGTTCATTTAGTGTTCGTTTGATGTTTGTTTATTATTTATTTTTTAATTATTAATTATACATTTACTGCTTAATACTCATTACTTTATTATGAAAATAAGTTTATTTTAGTTTAATATTATAACCTATTTACATTTGCAATCATCATAATGTTCATTTATTTTGAGTTGAGTGTTCATGAACAAGGTGTATTTAATTTTTTTATACACATGTTCATATAGTTGTTCATGAACAATTAATGAGCATGTTCATGAACCGTTCGTGAACGTTCGTTAACATGTTCGATTATTAAACAAACGAACACAAACAACCTTTTAAAATAAACAAACGAACACGAACAACCCTCGTTCGTTCGGGCTCGGTTCGTTTACAGCCCTAATAAGAATCCACATATTTAAAATGAAATTTTTCCTTTGCAAATAAAGTTTGATTGATGGGACATTCATAGAATTCGTCGATAGAGTTATTATTCGGTGCTACACGGTGTATGCACCATATAAACCCATTGGCTCCAAAATTGAATTGCTTTATTGGGTTTATATTACAAGCCTTTTATCAGTTGGGTCAATATTATAATTGGATTATTATTGAATTTAGCCCATATCATATAATTATTTTTAAACATAATTATTTATCTTTAAAACATATACATTTGTATTAAAAAAAAGTATAGGAAAAAAATAAAGGGCACGTGGGGTTTAGATTGGTTTTGATTGATGTGCAAAAAAGTGCAGCCAGTGATGGGAATCAATAAATGAAGAAAAGAATGCATGAACCTTCACAAGATTTTGCCCTAACTTCCGTGCACTTTTCAGTTGCTCTTTTGAAAGACTTTTGTTTTAGAGAATCATTCAAGTGTAAGTGCCTAAGCGGTCATTTCACTATGTTATCGTGTGAATTTCATAAAGATGGACCACACTCTAAAAGTTGCATTCCTTTTTCATAATAATGTCCATCAATATAATTAATAGGGTCAATTAAAAAAAGGCAATTACAAAAAAAAAAAAAAATTAAGTTTCAAAACTACAAAAACCCTTGAGACATGACTAATGATTATGTCTTACATTTTACAACAATTATAAGTTAATTTGATGGAATTTGCTGATGTTCTTAATTTTTTGTAATTACATACCTCAATTTTTTTAAGTATTACAATTTGCCCCAACCACTTTGTAATACTTGAAAAGCTTAAGGGATATAAAAGCAAAATATTTAATGACACAACGAATTTTGTCAGCTAGCTAACGGTTGGGGTGACACAAAATCAAAACTCAAAAGAGATTTTTTGTAATTTTGAAACTTATCTTGGTTTTTGTGTAATTACCCAATACCTCAGGATTTTTTTTCCCTTTTTTGCGTGGAAGGGGTAGGTGTACTTTATAGACAACACAATCTTCTTATAATTTACTCACCAATAACGTGTTTTGATGCACATGGTGTCAATTCTTGAATCTTGCCTAAAATTAATCTCTTAATTACATAATTGCAAAAAGATAAACAAAAGATCCATTTAATTTGGATTAAATGTCTCCGTTTGATGTTATCTTATATCAATTATTGATTTTCTTACTCCGTTGAGTATACAAGTACGTCAAACACTCAAAAATTGAGATTAAATAATGGGCCCGGTGTTTGGGCTTCGATAACCATTAGGCTGCCTCCAAGGTAGATTAAATATTGAGCCCAGGAGCATCGAAGGTGGCGACACTTCATAATTTTTTTTTGAAATCAATATAAATTATATATAATTACTAAATTTGAAATTTTATCCCTAAAAAAAGGACTACTTACCCAATAATTTTTTTTTAAAAAAAAGGAACCTCTATCTTTCCCAATAAAGTTTTTTTAAAAAAAAGAACCTCTATCTTTTTTATCTACCATTTTCAAGAAAAATAAACGTGCCCCTTATTTTCTGGCTCCGTCCCTGCCTCACTCATACATATTTTGCAATGGAAGTGCGTCGGAAGACAATGGTACCCAAGAGAACTCTACAGCCAAACTGGTTTAGCCACAATAATCGTAACTAAAATTAACAAAATGGGAGGCTACCTCTAAACCCGGGCTTAATTAACTCACCCTCTACTAAGCTAATTAAGTTGTTTATTTCATGGTAACATGATAGGTTCAATCATCCATATATCCCTAGCATACTGATGGATTGTCCGGTCGCTGCTAAACTTGAACGAACCCGCTGTGTTTAAGATTGACATCTTGGTCCAACTCTGCATCCAAAACCAACATTATGTGTAAGAAATATCGATGTTGTAATAAACGCTTTATGGTGTTGCTATACAATAATGATATCATCTTATATATTACGGTAGCATTCATATAATATATTGAAACATTTGATGAAACAACGTAGGAAATAGCAGATCTCATATAACATAAAGGTATAATTACAAAAACTGCTCTTAAAGTTTAGTTTAATTACAAAAAGAATCTAGTTATCTTTCAAACCTACAATGACGCCCTTAACAAATACTTCATGTTGAGAGTACAATTTGTAAAGTAAAAACAAATATTAAGGGATTATTTGTAATATTGAAAGATAATTAGTTTTTTTTTTTTGTAATTAGACTCAACCTCAAGAGTAATTTTTATAAAGGCTAATTAAAAAAAAATCCCTAAGGTTTCGGCTAATTATAAAAAACTAGAGAGGTTTTAGAAAATTACAAAAAAACTCTTGATGTGATTTTGTAAGCGAGTAACTGTAATATTTTTATACAAGTCAGAGGGTATTTGAAGTGCTTTTTTATTCTGAAGGGGGAAAATGCAAGACTGAATCAAACATCAGGTTGTTTGTAATTTTCAAAAACACGTGGGTGTTTTTGTAATCAGACCGAACCTTAGGGGTGTTTTTCTAATTATCCGTAAAACAGATTACCTTCTGGTCTCTATAAGCCTCATCAACTTTCTCTTGGCACTCTATGTAACTAGGAAAGTCCTTGCCAACGAGGAAATAGTCAGCTCGGCCATAGCCTTCGTTTCCTTCCAATGATCCCATCAGCTCATCATAGTTGTACGGTCCGAATACGCCACTTCTAACAAATGCTTTAACCTCTTCAAATCTAGGATCTGGCACAAACTGCAGACCAGATAGCTATAAGTTCAATATCTTCAGATTAGCTATGTGGGATGCACCTTATTCTATCAAAATATAGCTTCTTGTCATAGTAAAGGCAACATGTTTAAGTATCTATTAACTTTCCCTCGGTGAAAGTAACTAACTTTTACCGCACGATTTAGTGAGTGTTTGCAAAAACTTCTGATTCTAGGAGAAGTGATTTATTGTATCCCAAGCTAAAAGTGTTAGAGAATCAAAACTTGGTAATATTTTCAAACATAAGCAAAAAAATGTTGACTTAGTTAAAAGAGAGTCTTCAATGAATAAGTTATAAAAACAGTAATTTGTATGTAAAAATCAAACCAGAAGCAGAATTAGAAATCTAAAGTTGGAATTTGAAAACACTCAAAACTACTTTTTCCAGTCAAAAGCTGAAAATCACTTTTTTTAGTGATCGGAAACACTCCCTTAGAGTCTTCAAATTAAAGCTACGTATACCTTTCCCTCGGCTCTTTCCTTGCGAAGGGCAGCAATTTCATGAGCATGAGCACCAAAGAGGAAAAAGTTGTTTTCTCCAACCTCTTGCCTGATTTCAACATTGGCACCATCTAAGGTTCCTATTAGAATGCACCCATTCATTGCAAATTTCATGTTGCTGGTTCCACTGGCCTCCATTCCAGCAGTGCTATTAATCCAAATCGAGAGAGGTTATGGATTTAATTACATCAGCTTTAATTTTCTCAGTACTACAAAACTATTTACTCAAATGCTCTACGCGAAATACCTGATATGTTGAGACAGCTCACTCCCAGGAATAAGCACTTCTGCAACACTCACATTGTAATCCGGCACAAACACAACCTATAACGAGAAAAATAAACCACGCATTGATAGCATTTAAAAACACTAAAAACTACTTGTTTTTAAGCCAAAAGCTTACGATCTCTTTTTTATTTAAGTATTTGCAAACACGCCCTAAACCATGAATTGATAACATACCTTGAGAAGGTCACCTATCTCAGGATCATGATTTATCGTAGCCCCCACATCCGTAATAAATTTCACGATTCTCTTAGCTTGGACGTACGTAGAAAATGCTTTTCCTCCAAATATGCAAACTCTAGGCACAAATTTTTCTTTCCTCTCCGCAGCACTCATTTCTTTCATCTTCTTGTAGCGATAAACGATTCCCAGGATATTCAACAACTGTCTCTTGTATTCGTGGATACGCTTTATCTAAAAGCACCATAACGTACATAAGGTTAATGTTTCAAGAGAACATGGAGAGAAAATATCCATACGTTTTGTGAATAACAAGGTTTTGATGGTAAATATATAGCATCATTAAATAACCTGCACGTCAAACATTGCATCTGGGCTGAGAACATATCCTGTTTTCTCCTTAAGAAACGACACGAGTTTCTTCTTATTGTTCATCTTGGCCTCCCTCCATTGGGACTGGAGTTCTTCGTTATCAGCAAACTGTAGATGAATAATTATCGGTGCAATGTTCTTAGCTGGAAAAATAGCCTATCGATATTTTTTCACAATGATTAACAGCAAAATTGGATATTAACATATACCTTTCGCAATTCCACCAACTTTTCAGTATTTATTAACCAGTCATCTGATCCGGTCCACTTGGTTATGATTTTACTGAGCTCTGGATTACAAAATCCAATCCATCTTCTAGGCGTCACACCGTTAGTTTTATTCTGAAATTTCTCAGGCCATAACTGTCAATAAGCAACACAAATGCAAGTCAGCAGAAGCCATCTCATGATTTTGGCAAGCAAAATGGTGTACAATTTCAAGATGTAATAATAAAAACAAAGGCTATTACTATAAAAACAAAACAGAACCGGACCTCACACATTAGTTATACCTTGTAAAAGTCATTGAAAACTTCCTTCTTAACAATATCACTATGAATTTCAGCGACTCCATTCACAGCATGCCCTCCGACAACACATAAATTAGCCATGCGGACCAACTTTGGTTGTTTTGGATCGGGTTCAAACGTTGACTTTACTTTCTTTTCGGGATTCTCTGCCTTTGGCACTTCAGTTTTCTTATCTTTGTCGTTAGGTTTCTTCGCTTCGTCTTCCTTATTGGTAGGTTTTTTCACTTCATTAGGTTCAGAATTTTCTTCTTCTTCTTCTTCGACAGAATAGTTGACAAGGCTTTCTTGTGACTTAACAAGTGAATCTAAGACAGCAGAAGGTAATTCAATGTTGTCCAAAATCCTCATCTGCTTCAGCTTTTCCTTTAGCAACTCCAGGTCCTCACTACCATATTCTTCAATAATAGTGTTGATAAGCTGCATAAATAATTATTTATCAAGACAGAACCATAAGGACAACATGAAAATTGTTATCTATCTTAGATATCATTATAGATAAAAAAGAATATGAGTATATAAATGAGGGTATAAATACAAAACTACCCTTGAGATCCGGCCTAATCAGAAGGGGAAAAAAATCAACTATCTTTCAAAATTACAATTATCCCCTTGGGGTATTACAAATAACCCCTTCAGGTTTGTATTTACTTATTAAATACCTTCTACTAACGGTGCAATTTATAAAATAGAAACAAATCTCAAGGGTATGTTTTGTAATTATCCCAAATGCATGTATTTGACTAAATATACTCGATGTAATTTTAATCGATGACACGCACAAAAGTACGGTTTTTTCATTATGTAAATACGAACAAGCAAGCAATACCTCTTCGTCGATCATTCTTATGATTTCAACATGCCGAGGAAGAAGTTGTTGGAGAAGATTCAAACTCCATTTCTCAAGAGCCTCAGGTAGAACAGTGTGATTAGTATATGCCACAGTTCTGGTAGAGCATTGATAGTATCTTAGAAATATGAAATTACAAATCTCAAAACATAATTTTTTACAATTTCAACATACCTTTGAGTTATACCCCATGCTTCTTTCCAGCTCAGACCTTTCACATCTATTAATACTCTTATCAGCTCAGGTATACATAGAGTGGGGTGAGTATCATTCATTTGAACAGCAACTTTTTCTGGAAACTTATCCCAATTTATCGATTCGCCCGATCTCCTCTCAAATCTTGCTATAATATCCTGTAGAGAAGCTGAGCATAGCGTATATTGCTGCTTCAGTCGAAGGGTCTTTCCTTCGTCTGATTCGTCCCCTGGGTATAAAATGTAGCAAATCTGATCCAAAAATAAAGGGGGGAACAGGTAAAGCAAACAAACAGGAACAGACAATCATATTTAGAAGTTGCTTGCAACCCGAAAACAGACTACCATATTTAGGGAGTGTATGCAGACACTTGACAAAAGTGATTTTCAGCTTTTTGTGTTATCAAATGCGTTATGATTCTGCATAATTTAATCAGAATCTAATAGTATAGGGAGGGGTATTTAGATTTCTTTTTTTTTTTTTGAGAAAGGGGTATTTAGATTTCTGATTCTGCTTTTGAATTGACTTTTACACACAGATAAAGCACTTTTAAATCTAATTCACCAAAAAAAAACTTATTCACATTTTAGCTTAGATATAAACACTAGCAACTTTTGATTCACAACTATTTTTCCTACAATAAATCACTTCCTTTAAAAGCATAGTATTTGCAAACACTCACTTATAAGCTTCTATTTATTACTATGTCATGGCTAGCAAGTCCTAATGCATCTGGTTTACTTCAAACGCAAAAAGAAACGAAAATGAAGGCTACAATAACATAGAAGGATTTGATGGATACCTTCTCAGCCCTTTTCAAGGCCTCATATGCTTTTGCATGCTGTCCAGCATTAAAAGCGCGTAAATCGAAAAGTTCTGCAGAAACTTTCGTCGACCACAGCCTCAGATTGATGGTAGTTTTAGTTTTATATCCCGGTATTGGGACATCATAGGCAACAGCAATAATGTCTTCGCCTCCAACCCATTCTTTCTTTCCATCTGGACCTTGAACAACTTCTCCGTAAAATTTAACAAGATAGGAGATATCGTTTCTTACTATTTCCCAAGGATTGCCCATCTGGTCCGAAAAATTCAAGTTATCGATTATGTTAACAATTATAAAATATTAGCATATATTATTCATTTGTGCCCATGTAGCCATTGAGAAAATAACAAAGAACTTGCAACACACAGGAAATTTGGAACGAGCGTAATTTTGACTGTTCACGATAGAAAAACAATACCTCAAGCCAATTTTCAGCAACTTCCTCTTGACCATCTTTGGTAATCAGCTGCTTGAATAAACCATATCTGTATCTGAGTCCATAACCCCAAGCTGGATAATTAAGCGTTGCCATGGAGTCGAGAAAGCAAGAAGCAAGGCGTCCTAGTCCTCCGTTACCTAATGCTGCATCAGGTTCCTGCAATTACACCCCAAAAGTTGATATAAGTTTTACCAAACAAATCACACTTAGGGAGTGTTTGCGAACAATCTGAAAAAAAGTAGTTTGTAGTGTTTACAAATGTCAACTTCTAATTCAGATGTTGTATAATTTAATCAGAATCTAAAAGCGTTTAAGGTTTAAAAGCCCTTCTTACCTGTTTGGCTACATCTTCTAAATTGTGGCCCAGCTTTCTAAGTGCCTCTGCATAAGCCCCTGTCAGCTCCAAATTACCAATCGCATTCAACAACGCTCTACCCTGTCGACACAATATTAGGAGATTTAATCAAGTTTTTGACGCCATTAAACCACAGAAATTAACTTGATGAAATATATTCGCAAACCTGAAGGTATTCCATGGATAGATAGTACGCTTGCTTTACGTTCATCTTTTCGTAGTAATCATAAGTCGTGTTCCAATTCGTAATGAGCATATCACGAACACTCTCAGCAGTGGCGTAATACGCTTTTGGGAGCTCAAAAAGCTCTGGAGAGAATGATGGAGTGAACTCGGCATGATATTTGATGCTCGATGCAACAGATGCAGAATCTGGCCTCAGAGCATCTAATGCAACACCACCTAAGCCAAATACAACACTTCATTATTACTCTTTGACAGTTAACGGCTGTATTAGTCAGATCTATAACATCAGTTTTATACACAATATTCAAGCTCAGCTGCTACGGACAGCAGTGCCAGACTTGAGATTTTTTGAGGCCTGAGGCGAGCTTCACAAATGGTAACCACCTCAAAATTTAGTATTCATGTTTTTTATAGACGATGATACAAAGTATTGGAACATAACTTCAATAAATAAAATCAGAGAAAATAAACCATCCAAGATAATATGTATCATATTAAAAATACTAATAAGAATGTTCACATATAAGTACATATATATAACAACTACAAAGCATTGAATTTGTGTTACAAAATGTAATATTAAATTTTTTTTGAACCTTGTTCTTCTTCTTCAAGAGCAGGAGTCTTTGTATGTTTCTTACTAGCCACATTCTTCGCAAAGAAGCACCTGCGAGAATGATTGAAGATATAGGGTTTGTAAAATGCAGAGTGCCATTTCCAGTGTTTGTTAGTTAACAGAGCAATGCTGGAAATGGGACTTGAATTTGAAATCCACAATGATGAAGCCTCCATTAATTTTTATTTTTTTTGAATGAATATTGTTTTCTTCAAGATTCAAGAAAATGATGAAAGTTGAAAATGCACGAGGGGAAATTTGATTGGTTGTTTTTCCACCACTGGGAGGAAGATATTTTGATAATATCTCCCCACCAACAACATTACCAGACTCTCTCATTGACACGAGAACAAATAACACACTGGTAATTAGTTACGACTATTTGAAAAATTATTTATTTTAAATTTGAAATTGGTCGTAAATGTATTAAAAATTAGCTATAAATATATTTTTGGAATTGTTTCACTAAATTAAACCATAGTTTATAAGTATTCTTTTTATATAGAATCCGAGTTTTTTTATATAGTTGAAGTCGATGGTGGAGCCAGTATAGGAAAGTGACAAAGACACGAAGAAAGTGGGGTTAACGTGAAAAATAAAAAAATCGTATAAACTCTTAATTAAGATAAGTAATATACGCACTCACATGGGATCGAACTCGGACATTGGGAGCCAATGGGGCAACCTGGGCCTGTCCTCCCCCCTTTTTTTAAAAAAAAAATTAGTAGGTAAATTTGTTTAAGAATTTTTTTATGTAATATTTATATGGCTTTTCATTTAGTTTTTTACGTGGTCCACCCCAATTTCGTGTATGGATCTATCCTGATTTTTTTTTTGGCTACGCCATTGAACTCGGATCAATCACCCTAACAGCACAAACCTATACAATTGAAGCAAATGATTGATCTCAGCTCATACATTAAGTTTGATATAAAAATTGTAAAGTCTTTCTCAAAAATTGCAATCAAAACTTTTAAACAAACATGTATGTGTTGTGGTTTTTTTCACTCTCTTCCAACTTACTCCACAGTCCGTCCACATTTCATGATTGATAATATTATTTTATATATTTGGCGAATATTAATAATAATATAATCGACAATAAAATATCAATTGTATAAAATTTCAAAATGCACTGTCCCAACTCCGTAAATTACTTTTGTCGTTATTGATAAATTTTGACACATATTATGAAAATAATTTTTTTCAATCACATGATGATCATGAAAAAGATATATAATTGTACCAAATTGTGGTCCATACTAAATTATTACAACTCATATATAGTAATATTCTTGGATAGAAAAGGGTATATAGAAGTGACATGCTTTGCTATAATCTGAGGGGGAAAAATAAATCAAGGGTACATATCATGCTAGATATTTGTAGGACATGTGACCCACGATGAACTAAAATGGGAAAAAAAACAACAAAGTATAATACAATTACAAAACAGTGGGACTAAAAAGTCCAAAAACAATTGTCTTCAAATTTCTTGTTCTTTTGCCAATTCATAAATCGACGTTTTTCTTTTTTCTTTTCTTTTATTACTAAAGTTGTTCCAAAAGTTTGCAGCAAATTAATTATCCCTTTTAAAATATGGATCCTATTATATTTAATTATATATTATATTTTTTATATGCACGTCAAGTAAAAATAAATCAACAGCCGAAAAATTATTAAGAAAACATTATGCATTTGACGATTATCTATGATGTGAAATAAAAGATATAATACCAATTTATAATGAAAGGCTCAGTTACTTTTCTATGCCACATTGGCTAGTATTTGATGAAATTAGTTACTTTAAAATTTAGCAAAATAACTTTATTCAACAATTTTAATTCTAATTTTACATGAACTAGTTTTAACCTCGACTCTTAAGTTTCATTAGTGTTTATGACCAGAACTAAAGAAAAAATGTGTGTAATTGTAGTGAACTAGCTCAGGGTCTCATATGAGAAATACTCATACCACACTTTTATTAATATTAATTAAAATTAAAACTATGTTAGTCATTCTTTAAATTAATTTCTTAAATTTGCAATATTTCATGAGCAAATAATTTTATCAGTTCATTTAATATGGTAAGGAAGCCTTAATCAAATACATTACAATTGGTTTGTATTTCTATTTGGGCCAGGCCCAGTTCAATGTCCGTTAAAGAAGAAAATCTCGGTTCATATATGTTCGAGGCAAGCCCATACACGTCCCGAGCCCAAGTAACAGCGACAAACGAAAGAAAGCGAAAGATCCTCAATGACCAACGGTAAAGAAAATGGCACCGCCTGGTTTTCCGCGGCGCTTCTCATCTTTCCTTTGCCATTTTGATAATACAAAGCAGGGTCAGATAATCCCAAAAGTTCTTCGCATTTACCTCAAGAATTTGTTTTTTTATTCTTTTTTATTTTCTTCTATTTGCCTTGTGGGGGAGGAGTTTTCTGGGTCTTTTTCTTTGAATCCTCTCCTGCATTTTTTGAAATTTCTGCTGATTTTTATCGATCAGGTAATATTCCATGGATTTTACAGTTGAATCAATTTATGTCTTTATCTGTTTCATATTTTGGATGAAACACCTTTTGTTTGTTTACTTGGTCTCTTTGTAGTTTCTGTGCATGCATGCGTTTCTATATATATATTTTTTTTATTTGTGGTTCTTGATTTTCGATGTTAAGAGCGTAAACAATGATGCATTAGGAACTGATAGTTGACGTACATTTTTGAATTAAGGAGCGTATGATTACATATTAGATGAAATTTTGATGCTTTGATTATGTATGTTTTAGATTTTGAGAAAAATACGGTTTCCCCAAAGTCATGGATGAATTGAGGTTGTGTTTTATGAATTGTGATCTCTTTATTATGTTTCAAGAGATGCCCATATGTCATTTGAGGAAATGTCTTATTTTTCCTTCATTTCTGGGATATTTTTAGGCTGGAATTCCAACTCCTTTAATCATCAAATGTGGGCAGATTGCTTTATGTAATGCTTTATTTGTTTAAGAACTTGAAGAAAATTCAAAGATTTTTATTGGAAGTAACTATGATTTATAGATAGCTCAAATTCTATCATGCAATTGTTCCACATTGTTTCGTATAGTTCATAACATATTGGTATCGTTTATCGCTGTCACAAATTATCATTTGTGCTTCCTGGTGCTACATTTTGAACTTTCGTCCAATCCATGACCGACAGGTATCCGAGAGAGCATTTCATTTTACTTAGTAACTCAATCGGAGAAACCAACATACAACAAAAATGTTCGGCTTTAGGAAATCGCCCGCTGAAAAACCACCTAGGCAGACATCAGTTGATGCTACAAATCCTTTTGATTCGGACAATGAATCAGATTACAAGAAGAACACCGCTACAACTTCAAGAAGAACTGCTTCCGAACCGACACTTCCCATGCCAGATGACGATGATGATGATTATTTCGGAAAAGGTTCATCTTCTGTATCCGCTTACTCGTCGAGGAACAAGCAGAAGAAGAACGATATTGACAGCATGTCCGTTCAAGAATTGGAGAGCTATGCTGTGAATCAAGCCGAGGAGACCACAAAATCCGTTAACAACTGCTTGAAGATTGCGGTGGATATTAGAGAGGATGCTACGAGGACCCTCGACACTTTGCATCAGCAGGGTGAGCAAATTCACCGGACTCATCTGATGGCTGTGGATATGGACCGTGATTTGAGCAAGGTATTGTCACTTGCTTATTCATCTCTGTTTTCAGATTTTTTTCGCAGAATTAAGCGTAGTACGAAGAATTAATGGAGGGATAAGAAGCATTGTGTTGATGAATGTTATTTTAATTTCGATGCCTTAGAGGTTGTCATTCAAAATTACAAATACGCCTTTATAATTTGCTTCTGTTTTATAAATTACACCCTTAACGGGGGGTATTTGTTAAGTAAATACAAACCTAAAGGAGGTGTTTGTAATACCTTAAGAGGGGTATTTGTGATTTCGAAAGATAAATGGATTTTCTTTGTAATTAGACTAAACCTCAAGGGTAATTTTTGTAATTTACCCTTGGATTGAGATAGCTCACCAGTTTTTGGTGCATTTATTATCATCCCTTATGTTACTTTGGACTTTCTAATGCATGAAGTGAAAGTGTGAGACTTTCTAACAATTTTTCTTTCAGGGCGAGAAATTGTTGAATAATCTTGGGGGCATGTTTTCAATGCCATGGAAGCCAAAGAAGACAAAGAATATCACTGGCCCAAAAACTTCAAAAGGTTTCTACGTCTTCCTAGTCGTCAACTCTCCTTGGGTTCATATATGTGCTTACTTTTCTGAAACAATTAAGAGTAAAGAATAAGTTGTATGGTTGTTTTCTGAAGTTCAATGTCACATATGATTGGTTTGTCCCTTTGACAGATGATAACGACAGAGGAAAACGAAGTACCCCAGAGCAAAGAGAAAAGTTAGGTTTAGCTCCAGCACCAAAAGGACGGGGCTCCCGTACACCTCCTCCAGAACCAACAAATGCTTTGCAGAGTATTGAGGTATATATTTTGTTATATGAGATTTTACGAGTAATGGAAGCAACTGGATAAAAATTAGTTGATGAGTTTATTTTTTCATTGGCATTGATCTGTTATTAGGTGGAGAAGGCGAAACAAGATGATGCACTTTCAGACCTTGGCGATATATTGGGTGAATTGAAGGGCATGGCTGTTGGCATGGGATCTGAACTTGACAGGTTACTTGTCTTTCATTTTATGTTAATTTGGTTTCTAGAGTCGGTGTTTGTTGTTCTTTAAAGTTGCATGTTGATGTTATGACTATTTGAATGAATAAACATGTGTGCCGTGACCTACCTAGTCTACATGGTCTCTGCACTGGCACTTCTCAAAGTGTGCACAACATTTGTTAAGTTTTGGAAGCTGCAAATATCTTGTTTTAAGTTCTGATTTGATATTTGGGATAATTACCAAAAAAAGAAAATCCGTGGTTTGGGCTAATTATAGAAAAACCTAGAAGTTTATGAAAATTACAACAAAAAAAAACCCTTGAGGTTTGATTGTCTTAAATTTAAGGGGGTAACTGTAATATTTCTAACAATGTTGGGGGTTTCTTGAAATGTTTGTTTGCTTATGAAGGGGAAAACGGGATTTTTGTAATTTTCAAAAACCTCTGGGTTGTTTTATAATTATCCCTTATTATTTTGTCCAGATTTGCTGCCTTAAGTAGATATCGTAATCCAAACTTTTTTAGCTTTAACAAAGTATAATTAAGTTTTTGTAGTTTTAGATTTTATTGATAGAATTGTTGATCCCTTGTAGTAGTATATTCTTCCCTCATTCACCATTTGCTCTTTTTTGGACATTGACTTTCTTGGTTGGGGTTCTCAATTGTTTTGACAGTTTTTGCTGTATATTACTTGTCTTATATGCTTGTAACCATATGTATAACAAAGAAAAACTGCTGCATGATAGTACAGGCAAAACAAGGCGCTTGATCATCTTCAAGACGATGTAGACGAACTGAACTCTCGAGTGAAAGGTGCCAACCAACGTGCACGTCGTTTGGTTGGTAAGTGAAATAGTACTAGTATAGAAATCTCAATTGTTTATTTTTCCATTTTACCCTTTTTGGTGATTGTTGACCTGAGAATATTACTGGTGATGAAAAGGTTTTTCATCCAAGAATTATTTTGTAGTTATTTCTTGAGGAAATAGTTAAGTCAAGCTTGTTGTAATTTACACATTCTCTGTGTTTACTTTCTATAGAGGAATTCTTGAACATGTACAATTATTATTCAAAATCTCTCTCTCACCATGGGACATCACTATTTCGTTGTACTGGTTTCTTTGTTTTATCACATGCAAAATGACTTGATGTAGCATTACCACTACATCTATAGAGTCCCTTCAATTATTTTTGTTTTTGTCACATCTCAAGTCTATATTAAATGGGTATTACTCTTCAATGAAGAGGCCTGGGTTCGAGTCTCTGCAATGACAGAGCCGAATTTTTTTTTTTGAAAAAAAAAGAACTACGGCGTGTTTGGCATGCTTTGAAAGAGAGGGTTGTTTTAAAGACCACCAAAAATGACTTGGAGTTTGAAATGATGGTCTGTTTGACAAGAATTCTTGAGCATGGTTTGGTAGTGATCTTCAAGCGTGGAATGTTATTCCAATCCAATTTACATGCATATATAAACTATGGATAATTACAAAAACTACCTTTGAATGCTACAAAACCCTCTTTGAAGTTTGTATTTACCTACAAAATACTCCCACTCTTGAGATGCAATTTGTAAATTGGAAACAAATGTCAATAAGGTATTTGTAATTTTGAAAGATATCTGGACTTTTTTGTAATTAAACTAATAATTTAATTCACCCTTTCCCCCAACTTTTTCATGTTTATTCTTGTTTAAGGTTTCAAAAACTCTTAAACTAGTGTCCTTAAATGCTGACACTGAAACTGGTGGAGGTTTTTGCTTACAAGAACTGAATCATTGCATCTATGAACTGTTAAATGTCGAAGTTTATCTATAAATAATAAGGAAATAAACAAGTCATAGAGGAGATGAAATAGTATCTTCAACTACTATAAGAAGCCAAGAATATCTGATCAACTTTATTTTGAGCTACTTCAAATAAGTAACTCAGACCTCAGTACATGTATGGTCCAACACATCCAAAACAGGACGAAAATAGGGATATTCCTACAATGGCAATTAACAATGGTACCAGTGTAACTTTATCACTGAGATAACGCCTAATCTAAAATCTTGCGCGAGTCATCAACGATAATGACCCGTTTCACATATGTAGTATATTATATACGAACTCTAACCGAGCTCTCTGTTCGTTTACAGCCCTAAGTATATCTGACTAGCAGATACCCTCAGGACAAGAAAGCAGATATAGAGTGTTTTGACTATATTTCACACTGCATCTAGGCCAGATTCAACAACTTCATAAAACTGCTTTATCAAACGTGGTATATCTAAAAACAGATTTACAAACAAACACAGAATCGTACATTCTCAAGATTTCACGTCTCCTCACTCTTTACAGCAGTCCATCTTGTCCCCAAAGCAGCATCCCTTCGAGAATGTGAAACAAAACCTAAAACATACCCGAGAAAAGCTCCAAGCACCAATATGCTTGCAACCTTAACATACCACGACAATTTCGAGTCCCATTTCCTCGTTATTGCAACACCGTCACCAACACCTCGACCGTTAAAAACTTGCCCTGAAGCCATAATCTCCACCACATCATGCACCTCTCCATCATGGTTTCCAACATAGGACAGCGTAAGTTTCTCCTTATTCGCACTAAGCCTCACATACCCAAACACACCACCACGGTACAATGACCTTACGGGTTGTGGGAAAATCGGATCAGTTAAATGGTCCGGCCTTGGTTGCCAAATGGGCTGCCAATCTTGTCCGGCCATTCCAATCACCATATGCACGGGACCGACGCTTCCACAGGTGAAGTTATTCAGAGGACAAAAACGCTCATACCTATGCACATGGCCCCACAACGCCAACGTCACCTTATTTTTCACAAAAAGAGGTTCCAAGTGCTCGAGCAATCTCTCTCTAAAAGGGCCGTCTCTCGTTTCGTAGCTCGTTGTGTACATTGGCCGGTGCCCTTGGACGATCACGTAAGGGGTCTTCTTCCTATCGACCGATTCCAAGTCGTTTTTCAAAAAATCGTATTGTTTACTGCCGGGAAGGAAGTTGGTTTCTGTAGATAAGTAAACAAAATGGACGACCCCGAAATCGAACGAGTAATAGAGATTTCTCGTAGGAGGGGCTCTGGTTCCAGTAGGTTCTGAGGAATTTCCGGGCATGTTGAATCTAAGACTGTAAGGGACCCCGCATTCTCCGCCCCCATCTTTACCGTAGACTGAGTAAGACCAGTCGGGCTTCCATGGCTGTGACGGCCAATCATATTCGTGATTACCGATGCATACGTGGTACGGGACTTTGGAAGCAACTGGTTCAATTTGGTTAAAAAAGTTGTCCCACAACCAAGAATAGCCTCGGGCGTAGCTTATGTCTCCAATATGTGAGATCAAAGCGGGCTTGTCGCCAATAGCTTCGATATCTCTACTTATCCACTTGATGGTGGAGATGCTTTCTTCTTGTATGCGCACGAAAGTTGTGTATGGTGTGGCGGTCCCCATGTCTCCGAATAAGAAAGCTGTTGTTTCACTTGAGTCCTTAATTTGTGACATGAAGGTGTAAGTTGTGCTCCAACCCCCAGAATCACTACCGACCTGCCGAGTTTATTTCAAAATAGAGTTAAGACTCTTGTTTCAAATGGAGCATGCTTCTCTGGAAAATAAACACACTCCAAAGCATGTATGAGAAAAAACATTTCTTATGGATATGAGAAAATACACCAAATAGGTGTGGATGGGGCCCCACACCATTAACAATGTACTATCATAAATGGCTTCAGACTTCCTTATTTACTTTCCTATTCCACAATTTAGATGAACAAGAAATCTGGAGCCACCATGAAGAAGTGTAATTTCAGAAGTAACGCATGATTCGCGACAAAAATTTAAGTATTATCACTTCAATTTCAGCATAAGGAGATGAAGACAAATAATTAATCCATCAAGAAACCAAGAAAAAAAATTGCCACCTAAAGAGAAACAATTCTGCTACCCAAAAACTAACAAGTGATTGTTCATTCCTGAAGGAGATATTAAACTAATCAACACCCCCCATAAGGTATTCAAGAAACCTGGAAAGATGCCAAATTTACAGTGAAAAATCTGTCTGAGTAAAAATAAACACATTTCAATACCAAAACCAATTCCATTCCACTTCATGCAACATATAGGCTTCCAAAAACTATAAATTACAAGAATATTATTGAGATTTTGATAAGAAGAAATATTTACCTGATAATAATACCTCTTCCCTTCTTCCAAACCAACCATTACACCATCATGTATAAAACCAGGATCCCTCCACCCAACGCTCTCATTGGCTGGCGCATCACACATATCCTCCCTCTCATACCTCGACACCCGGGTACTCACAACCTTACCCATTTTATTCCGGGTCAACCCATATCCCACAAAATTCTCTTTCCCATCATGGGTCACGAACATGACCCGCATCTCCCCAGCCCGGCCCGTCAAGGCCAAGTGAACCTGCTCGGGTCCTCGCCCCGGTTCGAATCGAACCGTTTCGGACTCCGCCAACAGGTGCCTAGTCTGCGGCAAGGGATTATGGTCATGGTCTTGCTTTTTCGGGTTGATCTCGGACTCGGTCCAGTGGAAGATCCGGAACTGGTAATCCGATCGCAGGTTGATTAACGGGATCGTGATTGAACCCGACCCGGATTGCCATTCGGGTACCGACGAAAGGAAAATGTAACCGATGAAGTCCTGGTGGGAGGAATTTGCAGGAGAATAAATGCCGAGCCAATCGAGCTTTGATGGGGAGTCAATGCCGGACCATTGGATGGTGATTGGGTCGCCGGATCTGGGTATAGATCTCGGGCTGACAGAAATGGAGATCTGTGACGAGGAGGAGAATTGAACGAAGAAAAGAGAGAGAACGGATATAAATGGAATTAGCTTTAATGGGATCATGGTTTCTTGAATATTTGATCAAGAATGTCGAATGTTTTTGGAGCTCAGAAATGAAAATCTTAAGGATTTTGGCTGGTCAATGGCCATTGAGTACAAGGAAAGAACTTGGATTTTGATGATGTGCAATTTATTAGTATTATTTGCAATTTATTATTATATATGGAGTATTATTGTTGACAAGTTCTGATTTGCAATTTCATTTTCAAGTGTTGGGACTTGGGTGTGTTAAATTCGAGAAAAAATAGTTCAAGAATCAGAGTATGATTGATTGATTGATTGGTGGGGTAAGAAGCTTGAAGGCATATTCGTCTTGGATATTTCCTTTTAATATAGGCCTTTGGTCCAATAATCCAATAGCAAACATTTGAGCTTTGGGCCCATTAATGTTGCATGACAGCCCAAGGGCCTTCCAAATTCCAAGTGCTTGTCCAAAATTAGTATGATAAAATTTCTTTGCATAGCATAAAGTCTAGTCCCAATTTTAGTTCGAATATAGCAGCCGGCCTAAATAAATAAAATAAAAAGGCAAAAATTTGCGTGAGACGGAGCCCTTACACAAAGTTTTAAAGGTTTTTTTTTTTCAGATTTTATTTTTCTTAGGGTTTATATTTGTTTTTTTAGGGTTTATTTTTTTTCTTGGGTTTATTTTTAATTGATTTGGGTTTTTAGGAATTTTAGTTTTTTTTAGGGTTTATTTTTTATTTTTTGGGTTTATTTTTGTTTTTCGGGTTTATTTTTCATGGTTCATGTTTTTAGGGTTTATTTTTGTTTCTTCATAGTTCATTATTGTTTTTAAATTTATTTTCATGGTTCATGTTCTCAAGACGAAGCCCTTAGGAGGTCCGTCTCACGAATTTAAATCCGTGAGACCGTCTCACAAGAGACTTGCTCAAATAAAAATCCCCGAAAACTTACTTGAAATCGAAAAATGAAACAAATGAGGCAGAACGTTGTAAATCGAGGTTAGATTTCGATTCTATGTCTTTAAGACGAATTATCTTGATATAGTGCTCACATTTAGATAAGCAAATGGAGAAGAATTGTCCCACTGTGATGCTTTTGGTTAGAGTTGGCAATGGGTAGGGCTAGGTCTAGCCCATCTGGCCAAGTGAAAAGAATCAGTTGTGTTAGGTCAGAAATGCTCAGACCACCATTTACTTTGGCCCAGATCAACCCAACCCCCATATTTATGCTTAAATCTAGTTGGGCCTCTTGGGTTGGGCTAAAGTAGCCTCGAACTATTTTGGGCCTATATAAATGTAGCCCATCCTGGTCCTATCCTCGGGTCAGTCCACATGCAAAGCTAGAAATTGGTGGATATACTCATGTAGATAAGCAAACGACCTACTCTTGTAGTAGCAGTGTTTCAAACAATAAGATCACAACGAACCTCAAATGTTTATGTACGCCCTTTTTTTACAATTCAAGTAGTCCGGCTGACTTGGCCGGGGGGCAACGACGCGCATATGAGCTTTGTACCGAACCCACTAACAATCGTGTAAGTCTACCTTCCAAAGACTTGTGGTGCATGCCTTTTAAAACCCAAACTCAATTCCCCTACTTAGACTAAATAGGTTACTCCATCATTCATTTTCTTGGAAGCCAAGATTTTATTTCCTTCCTGTATCCAGTATTACCTCAAAAATCGTCAATCTTATGCAATAATTTTTCATTCACTCGGAAAGAATTTTGTGATACCAAATATGCTATAATCATCTATTGGTGGAGTGGAACATGGTCAAATCCTATCGGAATAAAACGAATTGGAGAATACCCAAAAAAAATCGTCAAAGAATACACATTTCCAACAATTATAAGATAAATGAATTTATACATAATTAATTTGTCCATGAACACCATGGTCAAATGAAAAATAAATATAATTATACTCTAAATAGTTGAGTCATTCCAATAACCGAACCCACACACACAGAAAACTGATCACTCCAATTCTAAGTCCCTGCTTGTCATGAAGGCATGTCAATTCCTATTCAAGTCAAACATAATAAATCAAACAAAAGCTTATATTCAATAATATAAATATTTTACTAAAAAATAATTGTTTAGAGATATTTGCAATTTCACATGTAAATTTAAGAAATTCTATTAAAAATATTGAATATAGAAATTACAAAGCAAAATCAAGGTATAAGATTCTCACACACATTACAAATAAATACAACACATATCATATTTATGCATATATAACAATAATTATCAACAAGAACAAAATCAAATCAAAGCCTAAGATTCTCATTCAAATCACACATAAATGTAACACATACAAGAATAATATAAATACCCATATATATGTATAACCACCAACATCAAACAAGAAACCTCAATCAAGATGAGAAGCTCTATCTCTTACACCATGCTCATATATCTTATTCTCTTTCTATTCATCAAATCCTCCATTTCCCAGCCACATAACACCATGTTGCATGTCGGGTGGCGCCAGAACTCTCGCCGCCTAATCTCCGATCAGTTGCCGCCGGCCATCCCTTTCGAGCTTCAAAGAGCCCGTCGCGACTCACCATTCCCAGGACCATCGCCGCCGAAGGTGTTGCCGGAAAATGGTGATGAGATTGATCCAAGATATGGTGTTCAGAAAAGATTAGTGCCCTCGGTCCCCGACCCCATTCATAATTGATCAATTATTCTCAGTTTGATTGTAAACCCAAGCGTCTAGATACAAAAATTGACATTGAATAAATTTTATATTTTTTCATATGATTTAAGTTGTGAATTTTGTTTAAAATGTTTCATGATTCAGAATTTTGTACTTCGTGAATTTCCTATTTATCAACAAACAACTAAAAGGCTCAATCAACTCGTCTTAAAAATGGACATAAGTTGGATGTCATCGCCAATTTCTCAATCTAGATCAACATGTTGTGTGAATATCAATAAATGAAGATATGTAGAATATAATACTACACCTAGGGGTGACTAAATGGAATCGAAACCGGGTTCCAAACAAAAATTGAAACTGGAACCGTTGACCGGCCAGAACCGGGGTCCAGAACCAAAACCGGAACCGTGTAGTTCCAGTTCCGATTTCTTGGTCTAAAAATCGTGGAACCGGTAGTTTTGACAGTCAGTGGAACTGTCTTAGAGCCGGCGGTTAAAACCAAATATTTTTTTTAGGTAAAAATATGATAGATGAAATGTTAGATATTTATTATGATGTTTTATATTTCCAACCACATGAGATACATCTTAAACTAAATGTTATAAGCGAGCCACGTGAATTCTGATTCCTCTATACCTTAAGAGAATACATAAGCAACATAATATTATTATTTATATTAAGTCTAAAATTTAATATAATTATGAATGTCTCATTCTTTTTCTATTTTTCATTTTTCCTTATATTTTATAACAAAATTTGGTAAATTAATTTTAAATAAATCAAAAGAAAAAAAATGAAAAGAAACTTTTCCGGTTAAAATCTGAACCGTCAGGAGGAACAAGGTTCCGATTTGGAACCGAAACAGTGAGCCACCAGTTCCGGTTCCAGACCTAATTTTGAAGGAACCGGAACAACAGTTTGGAATCAGAACCGTGGCCACCCCTAATCACACCCTAGTTTAGCAGGTCAACATAAGAAATACGACTCATCCTAGTTCAGTTCAATATATTATATATGATGCTGCTTAAAAGTGCACGTCACCCACATCACCCCAAATCAATGTAATTAGTCTCCCAAATCCTTGTGTCAAGATAACTCAGATATAGATCAAATGTAACCTTATAATGGACATTAGCGTGCGAGACAAACATACAAGTTTAGAAGGGGCATGGGGCTATCCCAATAAAAAGGCTCCCACGATGGTTAAGTCAACAATTGTCTAGAGAATAATCCAAGAAAAAAAGAAATAAATCAGTGAATTAAGTTTAGACTAAGTTTCATTCAAAATAAAAGTTCAGATTAATTTACAAATGAAATATGATGGGTTTTTTTTTTATAGATGATGAGTCTCGTTGGTTGCAAATAATGATATTAGCCTCACGCTTATTAAGCAGCCCATGATTTTTGATACAAGATATTATCCCTTAGCTAGTTTTAATGACTTCTTCTAATCCGTGAGGAAGTCAAATAAATTACTCAACAGTACTAAAAAATTAAGGGTTTTGATACAAGATATTGTCATTTGTCCCTTTAGTTTAACTAGTAAGAAACACGTGCGTCGCACGTGATCCACATGACTTTAATTAAATAATTATATTATTTAATAATATTATTAATTATTATTTAAAAATTAAAAAGTGATTTATAAATAAATAAATATTAATTAAATTTAAATATTACAAAGTATTTAATATATATTTTTTTACTTTAATTATAGATCGATATAAATTGTTGAATATTATTTTCAAAAATTCAATCCAACAGACAATCTAAAATTAATTTAACAACAATATAAGTCCTATATTAGCTTACAATGACATTCATCAATGTTTTATTTCATTTTTATGGCTAGAAAAGTATTTTTTTTATTAACTAATCTTTGAATTCTTTAAGCATTGGATGCGTTTCACATAATAAGACAAGCAATTTAGCTTATAATTCATAAGCTAATAATTAATAAATCACAAGTTATTGAATTAACTAAAAAAAGTAGTTAATTAACTTTTATACCAAAAATCCAGCATAATGTCATCATTTTATTTGTTATGTTATTCAATTCAAAAAATAAAAATAAAGGTTAACCAAATTCTTATACTTCTTGTGCTTACTTCTTTTATTCTCTCTCAATTTTTTGATTAAAGAAATTAAAAAAAATTACAATATAATATATATGTAAAAAAAACTTGTTCCATATATTATTTTAATTCTAGTAACAAAATCAATATTTTATCATAACACTTAAACTTAAAGTTTGCAGTCTTCATGTTTCCACTGTCTTAGAAATAATAAACATTAACCTAATATATAAGTTAATCCATTATTTTCATCGAGAGTCAGATATTAATTAATACTATGAAAAATAATAAGTCGAAATCTAAGTTTTGAAACTCTATTCAATTGGACACAGAATAACTTCACTTAATAAAAAATAAAACCAAAAGATAACTTTATGAAAGAATAATAAGCTAACAATTTCATGTGTCAGTCTTTAATAATTAAATATAATACTAATGAATTTTTATGTTTGAAAATTATTGCAAACACTTAAGGTTTTAAAAGTTGTATAATTAAACTAAAAACTAAGTTAGTTTTTTTAAATTTCATAAGATTTTAGAAAGATACATTATTCTAGTAGAGTTTGTATTTGCAATTGAATTTGGCTCTTTTGGTCAATATAAAATTTACATAGTTAGTGAATTTTGTAAGATGTATAGTCAAGAAAATAGTAATTATTCTTAGTATATTAAAATTAATCTGTATTTGTTTGAAGAAAATGTACATTTAAAATTGCTCTCTTTTAATCTCGTTTACAAAATCATATTATTTATAATAAAATATAATTATCAATCCATTTGTAGTGCCTTTATTGCGAAAAAGGTATATAGTACTTTAATTATTATTTGAAGTTTTTATTGAATTTTTGATCAAATAAGAAATATAGTTGCCAAAAGTTTATATATCAAGTTGTAAAAACCCCTTAACTATTCTCTTATGCCTCCTTATGCCCAGGAGGATTCATATTACTTAGCACTAATCATGGTTACTTCACTCTAATTTATTTTTGTATGGTTTAACATAGTAAATTGGATACATAAATAGTATTTTGAATATTATATTGGCACCTGAATTAACATGTATTTAAGAAATATTAAACTTTGACATAAATATCCAATTATTTCATATTAAATAAGTTTACTTCATTTATTTATTTTAATACAATTTCAAATACATACAGTGACTTTCCATTTCTGATTCTAGTTTTAAATTTTTCATAATATTTTATTTTGTAAAAATACGAATAATTTGCACCGAATTTTATAATAATTATTTTTGTTCTTGAATCTTTATAAGTCATAAAGGTGTACTTTTATAATGAATTGATATTTTACCCAAAATGTCAAATTATACATATTATGAAAGTTATTTAATTTTTTTTAGAATTTCCACCTATGACACACACATTTTTTGTTAACTATTTACTTTTATTCTTTCAACTTTTTATAATATGTTTCATTTGGCTTAATCGTGAACTATCTATATATATATGAAATTAACCCTTAAAATTATTTTGGCCAGCCTCAACACATTAATGTCAAATATAACTATTTCATTTAAAATCTATATTATTCTTAGTTTTCACTTTAATTTGTTGTAATTATTTAATTACTCAGTTTGTTATGAATGTTATATTAGTATTTGAATTAACATACAATTTAAGTAATATATTAATTTCTCAACAAATGTTAACTTTGTATATGTTAAATGAGTTTTTTTTTTGGTTTGTGTATCATATATGATCTTTTAGACTTAATCGATTTTAGCTTATGTTTTACTCTTTCACATCATTTCATTAAAATTTAATTATTTTGTATATATTTTTATTATAAATATATATCATACTGATATTTTAAACTTATAACTTTTTAAGGGTGTAAGTTTCAAACGACATTCATGTTTTATCATAAATGTCAATTAATACATATGGATTTTTTTATTAAGTTTTCCTTATGATTTTTTATATAAATATATTTATACACAATTTTTTAATATATTTTTTCACTTGCTCTTTTATTTTATAGGAAATAAAATAATTAAAAGATTGTAATAACATATTCAAAAAAATAGTAAATTAGAAACTAAAACTTATAATGTAAGATATAAAAAATTAAATAAAAGTCATATTAACACATATAGTTAGAATTTAAAAGGTAAATACTTTTGTTGCAGCAAACTTGTTTTGATTCTTATTCTTTTTTTATGTTAATCTCATTCCTTTAATTTTATAATTTTTATTTTACTGATATGGGTAATTAAAATAAAATATGCATGGGATATTAATAAAAAGAAAATAAGAAACTCTCTTGTTTTCAATATTATTTATTTAACAACTATAAATGAAATTAATTTTCAAAATTACATATTACTAATTGAAGGAGTTTTCCGACCAAGGAGAAATTATGTATTTTCTCTACTTTTAATTTAATATCAAAACCACTAAAATATTTTTTATTTTATTCTTTCTTATCATATCTATTGTATTTTGATATGTTTCTTATAAATTATAATAGACATATTTAATTATTGAAAAAATTCAAAAGAATATAAGAAATATACAATTTTTCATCATACTAAACTTTAAACAATTAAAATTCTCTCCTATAATGATATATGTTTAGAACATATGGTTGATGATTTGATGAAACCAAATTTAATTTGAAAATAATTTTATAAGAAATTTAAAGTATTCTTAGTGTTATGATTAAAAAATATATTTTTGGTTTTTTGAAAGAAAAAAATGGAAATTAATGAACATTTTAAAAAAGTTTGAATAAATAACAAAACTATAAGAAACCATAAATTCTTAATTCTACATATTGCTGAACTTTATAAGGTTGAAAATTTCTCATGTGAAATCCTTATATATGTTTATGACATATGGTTAGAGAGCTCTCAAAATGTTTTTTATTATGAAACTAATATTATTTTAATATTCAGAATATTTTAAGAGTTATAGATGAAAGAATAATACTTTTGATGTGTGGAATATAAAATGTCACTTCTCTTGTAATTGAACAAATAGAAGCCAAATAAATATCCAATTACTTAGTTGTCCCTAAATTTTACCATGTCAAATGGATATTTTTGTTAAATCAAAAATTCTATGAAACATTCACATTTTTAAGATAATATAGATGAAGGCTTCTCAATCTTCAGTATATGGTCAACCCACAGGATTATTCCAATAATGGAAGCCACATATTGCACGCAGAATGCGCACTCCAATTCTGAGTCAACTAATTATGAAATTTGGAATATAATAAATTAAACACAAAATTTTCAATTCTATATTTTTTTATTTATTTATAAATAACTAACGTACTCAAAAAATATTTCAATTTATCAAGAAATTTAATAAAAATCCACTAAATTATTGAAAATAACAATTATCAACAAAAAGAAAGTCAAATGGAGACCTATATACATATATATATATACACATATGTATATCATCATCACCAAACAAGAATCCTCTCTCTCTCTCTCTCTCTCTCTCTCTCTCTCTCTCTCTCAAAAGCAAATTAAACATGACAATGAGAAATTCTTTCTCTTCCATAGTGCTCATACCCTTTCTTCTCTTTCTGTTCTTCACTTGCTGCACCAAACTCTCAATTTCCCAACCCCATATAAACACCATGTTGCATGTGGGGCAATTCTCCACCAACCTCCCGCCAGCTGTCCTTTTCCGGCATCCAAGAATCCGCCACGGTCCACCGCCGCTGCCGCCGGATGATGGTGATGAGATTGATCCAAGATACGGTGTTGAGAAAAGATTAGTGCCCTCTGGCCCCAACCCCCTTCATAATTAAATTTTGCACAAAATCCTTTTTTTCTTTAATTTCTTTTTTTTTCCTGATCTTTTATTGAAAAAACCCTAAATTTTGATCAATCTTGATCGAACTCCTTTTCTTTTATTGTTTTTTAATTTTGGCATACTCGGGTGCCCTTTTCTTGTACCTTTCATTTTACCTTAAGAAATAAAATCATTTTCCGTGTAAACACTTGTTTCTAAGAATCACAAGATTGGGGTAAAGACAATGTTCTTAATTCTTTGTGTTTTTGTTTTTATTTTCTGAAAAAAAATAATCTTCTTTGTTAGTTTCAGTTTCTTGTTTTTGGTTTATTGATTGCAGCTAAATAGCTATTTCCAAGCTTGTTTTGGATACGCATTCTAGAAAAGTTCCAGGAAAATCCGAGTACTCAGGGACCGGAGGAATGTATCGCAGCGTGGAAGCAGCTAAAACAACCGTGGAAATAGTCTAATTAATTACCTAGTTAGCAGGATAGCAAGAATTGAAATTTCTAATTCAAATTTAATTTGATTAGTTTTTAGTTGAGGTCAAGTGTGGAGTAGTTTACGTACGTGCAATTATATTGATCATTTTTTTAATCAAATCGAATTTAGACTCTAATTTTCGTGATCGCTTGGTTTCATTTATTTTTCAAGTGTAGTTCCTTCTTTTCTTTTCTTTCTTATTGGATAACTACACAAACTATCCCTATATTTAGCTGATTACGAAAAATTCTAGTTATTTTTTAGAATTACTCCATTTATAGATTTGTAAGTTTAAAAAATAATTGAGTTTGTTATACATAATTAGACTAGTTTTTTAATTAACCCTTCTTTTTCTAGTTCATTAAGGTTCAAAATTTGAAAGGAGGGGTGGGAAATCAAGAAAATCCCATGAGTGTCATCAATTTTTTGGAACTGGTTGGGATGATGCCAAATTAAATGAGTTAGCCACATTAAAGAGAATAAAAGGGTCTTTTCCTTTGCTTAGGTCATGTACAATACATTTGTGCCATCAATGAATATATTATATGCAGTGTACCTTTTGATGCAAGAAGTTACAATACGCACAAGAGAGAGCAGCTGCACCGTGAGTTATTTTGGATTCTAGATCGGGTCTAGGCTCCGTCTTAGGATTCGTAAGACATTCTTATAAGAGATCTACTTTGTTACTCATACTTCCTCCGTCCCAAATATATAATCTAATATTCTTTTTTGGGATGTCCCAAATATATAGTCTACTTTTTATATTTAATAATATTTTTTTCCATTTTTTTACTATTATAACTCTATATTTAATAGTACTTTTCCGTCTTAGGGAGTACTATTTTTGCACTTTAGATTTTTTTATTTTATTTTTGATTTATGATGTATTTTATTTATGAATACACACAGAAAAATATTTTTCTATAATGTAAAGTAAAACTAATTTATCCATTTAAAATAAAGGAGTTAATTTCAACTGGATGCTATTTTTGTCAATTACTCAGTATGTGGTGTGTGAACTTAGAATTTAAAATTAGAAAAGTCAATGGTTTATGAATTTAGTGAAAGGCCATGGATCCCATGACAAGCCTTGGTTGCATTAAAGTCAATAACTGCCTTTTCTACCTGCACCTAAGTGGCGTTCCACATTTCACTTTCTAATTATTGGCTTTCTTAATTGAATATTGTAGATTGGGGAAATTTACACAAATATAGTAAAAATGGGGGGTTTTAAAAAAATAAAGACAGTCGTTGATCACATCAACGACTGGATTAAAAATAAATAAATTATATAGCTCAGTCGTTATTTGTAATAACGATTGGAATTTTTTTAAAAAAAGAAAATTGACCCAATCGTTACTTTAAGTAACGACTGGAATTTGCAATTAAAAAAAATTCGAATACTCACAAACGTTAATAATCATCTCTACCCACAATTTACATTCTGCACATCGCATTTCTCAAATCCTTTATATCAATATTCACATTAATCCATATACACACATTTTGCACTAAATCATCTAGATAAATAAATACAAAAAAAACGCATGTGATTGATCAAAAACAAAAACAAAAAAGCAAGCAAGAAAGAAAGAAACATAACCTGAAGGGGAAAATTGCAAAACTGGTCCTATAACTATAGGCAATTTGCAATTCCGGACTTATAAGTATTGAGTTTGCAAAATTAGTCTTGTAAGTTTGACTGTTTTTGCTAAATTGGTCATATATGTTGTATACCTAAACAATTTCGGTCCTATAAGTTTTAAGTTATTGCAAAACTGGTCCCCTAAGTTTATTTAATATTTTCAAAATACCAAGAATTGTGTTACCAAAAATACCTAGGTTTCTTTTCCTACCTCCTTTGGTTAAACTTGTCCATTTTCTGAAATTGCCAATAATTAAAATAGTAAAATTATTAATTCCCAATCAACCATAAGAAAAGACATGAAGAATAAAAGTTACACTATTTAAATCCCCAATCCAAACCAAGTTTGTAAATATATTTTCACAAAAGACATGAAGAATAAAAGTTACACTATTGATACTTTCACAAAAGAACCAATAGCCTAATGTCACGGGTCAAGCCATTTCGGTCCCCACACAACGTCCACAAGGTGTCCTGGACCACCCAGGGCCAGCCTGTCCCTCAGGACAACAACTCGTTTCGTCCTGCTTTGGACTCATCAGGAATGCGGCTCCAACATTAGACTAGCTTGGGTAGGGATGGTCAATTCCCTTCTTCACCGTCAAGTCAAAGACTAGCAATAAGCTCCCCAAACTTAAATGGGTAGGCCTGCCTGTACATCCAAAAGGTTATACGCACGTACCCATAAAAACCGGTAGTGATCGACATACTTATCGTATTCTCAAAGACAATCTACCAAAAGAGTCGTAGCGAAAGACATCCTAATGTCACGGGGCGTGACACTAAACCGGGTTGGATGTTTTATTTACATATACAATATAGGGCTTTGGATACAATTGCCCAATATTTCGGGAAAAAGGACACCTGTTTACACTCCCGGGCTTTTTCCTGACTTTTTTATGCTCCCACCTTTTTTTAGACATTTTTACGCTCCCGCCAGTTTTTTCGGATTTTTTTACGTTGTTGTTTCATGATTGTTTCAAACATGTTTCGTATAATAAAATTTAAGTGAAAAAATAATTTTGTCTCCCAGTAAATAGTCATTTTATACTTGAACTCTTAACATTAATCAAGAAATATACACATAAAACAACACATATTGAAAAAAAAATATTGAAAATAATATAGAAACATCACATGAATAGAAAAACACGATTCAATTTTTGTTCTCATGCATTAAAAACGTCGAAAACATGGAAACAACTAACCAACAATAGAACAACATTGAAAACTATATAGAAACAACATAAACAATATAGAAAGCACCACATGAACAAAAATAGCTTAAAAATAGGTCAAAGTTGCATTGAAACATCGAAAATTACATTGAAACAACAAATAAACATCATAACAACATTAAAAAGGGTATAGAAACAATATAGAAACAACATAAATAATGTAGAAAATACCACATCAATAAAAAGAGTTTAAAAATAGGTAAGAATTGTATTGAGACATTAAAAACTACTTGGAAACAACAAAAAACATCAAAATAACATTAAAAATATTTTAGAAAACGACCCAAAAACAACAGAAATAATATATAAAACAACGCATGAAAAAAATAGTGAAAAATAAGTAAAAGTTGTATTGAAACATCGAAACGACAACATCAAAATAACAGATATAACATATAAAGCATGACAAAAAATCGAAAAAATGTAAAAAACACAAAAAAAAATATGCAAGAACGTAAAAAAATCAAAATATTAGTACAAAAGTGATATGAGCGTAAATAATATTTTTTTTCCAAAAGTAGAGGTATTTCCAACAATTTCTCTATAATATATCATGCTAGAGTACTACTCTCTGGTTAATGAGATTTTGTCGTTAACTTATGTAATTGCATTTAATGATTAGATTTACTTCCATAATTCTAAAATTGAGTTGAAAAAAGAAAAGGTGAAAAAAATGAGAAATATTGTCATCAAACAAACTTTAACAAGATCATATGATATATATCCTTCAATATTTATTTAGTTATTTAATTAATTATTCATTTTTTTGGACTTGTCACGCATGAAATCCCACTTGATGAAGGGATGAGTTTGCAAACATAAATACCCTCTAGATTTAAAAGTTGAAGATATAATCTTCTTAGTTTGCATTGATTGATGTGATTACAAATGATACATTACAATATGAGTATATGATCATATGGTTGAATACTAATTGGCAATCAAATTTATTGTGTTTTCTTGTGTATATCACATCCAAATGATATCTTACCAAATCATATCATATGTTTGTTTCAGCTAATGTGAAATGTGACTATCAAGTATTTCCCAGTTTTATTCTTGCAAACTGGTAAAAGCAAGGGAATTTTTTTAAAGTACCCACATTTGATAGTGGAACTTCTTTTTTATCCACTTTTTTAAAAGTACTCATTTTTTACCAGTAATTACCAAAATAACTTTTACTTTTGATTTGTTCAAAACTGACAGATATAAGAGTCTATATCGTGAAAACTTATTTCATAACGTGAGAACTTATTTTATAATGTGAGAGCTTATTTCATAACGTGAGTGTTGGAACAATCTTTAGTGAATAACATCACTTTAATCCAGGAGCGTTCATATCGAATTATCAAGAATCAAAGACTAGATAGTTTTAAGCGCATCAATCCATAGCAATTGGTTTTGGGATCTGGCCTTCTAGATCTACACGTCTCGAAGCTTTTCAGAGAACCCTTTAGTTTTATCCGTAGGTTTCTTTCTGGCGATGGGATAGCAGAATAGAATTTCGTAGACGTATGACCTAGGGACCATAACCCTTATATAATTGTGTTATATTGGGTACAGTATTTTAGCCCATCATTAAAATAGGAATAGCCCATTAAGTATCTACACATTAAAGGCCCACACCCTATTAGATACATTAAAGCCCAATTCCTTAAACCTTATTTTATCACTTATAAAATGGGCTTAACCTTAATTGACAGTCCACAATACATAGTTATTTCACATATAAGCCCAATGTTGGATTAATGATCCAACAATCTCCCACTTGGGCTATATGTGTAACCTTATAATTATGTATTGTAAAAAGTAACCATATGAGCTCAGCTTTGCTGTCATAACCAAATGTATCTATAACCAATCCGGTCCATTAATCGCACCAACACAGGATCAAAGCGGCCTTCGTTACATTTATCGTAACTCGACCCATCAATGGTCACATACGCCAATACAATCAAATGACATGGATTATGATGTGGATGCGTAGCATGGAAATTTCATGTAATGTGATCGTAACATGCATATTTCCAACTGGTCCACCTTAACTTAGTGAGATCAACCATATACCAAAATCAAAGTGTGAATAAACCAAATAACCTTAGTTTCTGCAGAAAATAACTTCAACATATCCATATACTGAAATAACTGAAAATGTGTCTACATTAAAATAACATTATAATTACAAACTCCCACTAGAACTAAATATCCTCAAATGACATGACACCTATACGAGCAGTAAGCCCATGAAACGTTTTGGGTGGAAATCCCTTCGTAAGCGAATCCGCAATCATGGAGTTTGTACCGATATGTTCAATAGACACCTGCCCACTTTGAACTCTTTCTTTAACAACTAGAAACTTGATGTCAATATGCTTTGACTTCGTCGAGCCTGTTGTTATTGGAATATAAAGATCTTGCCGACTTATTGTCACAATATAACTTGAGTGGCCTTTCAATGCCATCTACTATGCGCGACCGTGACAAAGTTAGAAGCCATACACCGTGGTTGGATGCCTTATAACATGCTATAAATTCTGGCACGCCATAGTAGAAGAGTCTATAATGGATCATTTAGCACTCCTCCAAGAGACAAAGACCTCCAAATGAGAAAAATATAGCTGGACGTAGATTTCATACTATCTTGGCATCCAAAGAAAATCGGAGTCGTATATCCAACGATCTCAAGCCGATCCGGCCTCCGATATGTGAGCATGTAACCTTTTGTTCTTTGCAAGTACCTCAAGACCCGTTTGGTCCGTTTAGCTTTCCAATGGTCTATTCCTGGCTTGCTCAAATATCGCCCAACATCCCTACTATATACGCAATGTCTGGACGCGTACATACTTGAGCATTCATCAAACTCCCTACTGCTGACGCATAAGGAATCTTCTGCATTTTCTTTTTCTCAAAATCATTATTAGGGCACTGTTTGAGACTGAATTTGTCTCCCTTGGCCACAGGGGTATCTCCTGGTTTACAATCATGCATGCCATATCTTTTAAGAACCTTTTTCGATATAGCTCTTTTGTGACAATCCCAATGTACCCCGAAAGCGATCCCGGTGTATTTGTATCCCTAACACAAAAGAGGCGTCACCAAGATCTTTCATGTCAAAATTCTTGGCTAAAAATCTCTTGGTGTCGTGCAATAAGTCTATATCGTTGCTGGCAAGCAAAATGTCACCGACATACAAAACCAGAAATATATACTTACTCCCACATAACTTATGGAATACACGATCATTGACCAAATTCATCTCAAAACCAAATGAGATGATCACTTGATAAAATTTGAAATACCATTGTCTAGATGCTTGCTTGAGCCTATAGATAGATTTCTTTAGTTTGCAAACCATATCCTTTGAGTCTTCTGACACAAAGTTTTCTGGTTGCACCATATAAATTGTCTCATCAATGTCACCATTGAGAAACGCTGTCTTCACATCCATCTGATGTAACTCAAGATCAAAGTGTGCCACCAATGCCATTATAATCCGAAAAGAGTCTTTCGAAGAAATTGGAGAGAAAGTCTCTTTATAATCGATGCCTTCTTTCTGTGTAAAGCCCTTTGCGACAAGACGAGCTTTGTGCCTTTCCACATTACCTCTTGAATCCCTCTTGGTTTTAAATATCCATTTGCAACCAATGGGTTTCACACCTTCTGGCAATGAGACAAGCTCCCATACGTCATTATCCCTCATGGACTTTATCTCTTCATTCATGGCATCTATCCACTTTTGAGAGTTTGAACTTTCCATGGCTTGATGGAAGTTGATTGGATCATCTTCCATCATTCCAATGTCAACCTCATTTTCTTGGAGAAATACAATGTAATCGTCTGACATTGCACTTCTTCTTTTCCTAGTGGATCTTCTTAATGGCACGGGGTCGTGAGGTTGTAGAGTTTGTTCATTTGGAATAATTTCTGGAACAGGAGGTTCTCCGACATTGTCTTGATTTATGTCTTGAACAAGGTCAGGAATGAAATTCTGATCAATGCCAACAACACCTGTGGGAATATCAACGTATTCCTCTTCAAAGACAAAGTCTTTTACTCTATCTCCCCTCGCAAACTCAACATCCTCAAAGAACCGGGCATTTCCCGACTCAAAAATAGTCTTAGTTGTGGGATCACAAAATTTGTACCCTCTGGACTTTTTTTGAGTATCCAACAAAATAACAACTAAGCGTCCTTAGGTCCAGTTTCTTTTCATTAGGCTTGTAAGGCCTTGCTCATTGGACATCCCCGGATGTGCAAATGTTTTAGACTAGGCTTCTTGCCAGCCCAAAGTTCATAAGGGGTTTTGTTAGTTGCTTTAGTTGGAACCCTATTTAGGATATATGCCGATCTTAAGTCTTCTCCCCGAGTGATTTACGGTAAGGTAAAATGACTAATCATACTCATCACCATATCCTTAAGCGTTCTGTTTCGTCTTTCGCCTTTCAAAGAACACCATTCATAGTGGGCTTAACCCGCATAGTGTCTTTGTGGGGACAATACCGCATTCCTCTAGGAATTTAGCAAATGGTCCTGGACGTTGTTCACCTAAACCGTCATATCTACTGTAGTACTCGCCACCACAATCAAATCAGACGCTTTTAATCCTTTTGTTGAGTTGATTCTCAACTTCAGCCTTATAGGATTTGAACACATCCAATGACTGTGATTTTTCATGGATGAGAAATATGTAACCATATCTAGAAAAAACGTCTATGAACGTTATAAAATATTGTTGACCATTCCAAGCAATCGTAGGAAATGGCCCACAAATGTCCGTATGTATAAGTTCTAAGACGTCTGAAGTCCTGTTGGCTACAAATCTCCTATTGTTGGTTTGTTTTCCATTAATACAATTAACACAAATATAAAGTCTGTAAAGTCTAAGGGATCGAGAATCTCGTATGACACAAGTCTTTCAATTCTCCTTTTGGAGATATGACCCAATCTTTTGTGCCATAACGTATTTGAATTCTCATTGGTTAATTTTCTTTTCACACCTCGTATATAGATGCGGGGATTCATTAAATGAAGCAATAGTATCCATCACATAAAGATTATCATAACCGGATAAAGAACTGACTCCAACCAATTTTGAATCATGAAACAAACTAAATATCCCATTTCCAAATGAACAAGAATAACCAAATTTGTCCAAAATGAAACAAAAATCAAATTCGTTTAAAAGACGGACTACGAATGTCTCATTAAGATCCAAATAAAATCCAGTCTTTAATAATAATCTAAATTTTCCTATTGCTTCAACTTCAACCTGTCTTCTTTGCCGCCCCACATAGATGTATCTTTCACCATCACTGGTTTTCGGCAATGGAGGCAACCCCCGCATGACACACACCGATAGAGTTGTTGCACTGAATCTATCCACCAAGTGTGTCAGGAACCGAAATTAAATTAACCTCAGAACAAACCAAATTAAGCGAAAGCATACCTTTCTTAAGACGCCAAGCGTGATAGTTGGTACATTTGTTTTTTCACATGTCCTTGACTCCACGGAAAAACAACCCGTAGCGAATACCAAAGATCAGTGCTAGTACTTGTGTCGACTGGGTGCCTTTTGTTGTTTCTTTTGTGGTGTTGTCTTTTGCAGCCTTCCTTTATCCTTCTTTCTTTTCAATCCTCGCCCTTATGCTTAGAAGTTGAGGCAATATTAGCACTTTCTGTCTTATCTTGCTTCAACCTTTCCTCTTCCTGGACACAGTGTGAGATGAGTTCATTCAGAGACCAAGTCTCTTTCTGACAGTTATACCTCACCTTAAACTGGTTAAATTGTCCTGGAAGAGATATTAAAACCAAATGCACTAGCAAGTCCTCTGAGAGTTCTAGCTTAAGTGCTTTAATTTTGAAGCGAAGATGAGACATCTCCATGATGTATTCTCTGATATTGCCTTTCCCTCCATACCTCATCAAAATCAGATTTGTCAAGAGCGTACCAATTTCAGCCTTTTCGTTCTTGACAAACCTTTTCTCGATATCCGCAAGGAATTCCTTAGCTGTAGTAATTTTCTCAGACATAGTGCCCCTGAATGCTTCCGGAATGGCTTTCTTCATGATCATCATACACATGCGATTCGATTTCTCCCACCTTTCCATATCCCTCTTTTCATCTGAAGTACTTTTATCCGTAAGAGGGGGTGGAGAATCAGTCCTTATCGCAAGGTCGAGGTCCATGACTCCGAGAACTATCAGAAGGTTCTCTTGCCATGACTTGAAGTTAGTGCCATTTAGCATAGGAATTGAGTTGATGCTGACATTAATATTAGCAGGAGTAGACATAGCTGAATCAAGAAAAAATAAACTAATTATGCTCACATAAAGTAAACTTATAATTATAATAATAAATTCAAATATTGGTAATTCCCATCTCAAGATATCGACACTCCATCAATATTTCATCTTTGGACAAAATATTAACTTGTAATTGATATCTTGGTGCAGTAATCAAACATGATAATAAGAACATATCAAACAATAAATCTTCCTTTGGGCCGATTTAATGTTCATATGTAAACCGAATAATTATCACGGGTTTATTACCACAGGTGCACGTGCAATTCTGATAAATATTCACCTTCCTTTGGGCTGGTTAATATTCACATACATTGCACACGCACAACCTTTTATATTCTAAAACGAATTAATTTTCACAAGAGAGGTCACTTTGGTGACATGTTGCTTCAATTAATTCATCTCAAAATATATAATCCATACCATTATTTGAATTTAAAATTTAAATTCCAAGATCAAACTTAAAGGGTTTTCCATATTATTTGAGGCCAATTTAAAAAAAAAACAAGCCTTAATAAGCCCCAAATTAAAACCTTTTATTAAAAAAAAAAAGTAAACCCTAATTTCCTTAATCAGTAAATAGGCAAAATAAATAAAACTTACTACCAGAAAAGCCCAAACAAAAATTTAAGAGCAGATTAGTCCCAAAACAAGGTAGATGCAGAAAAGGCCTTAATATTCTGGAAATAGCAAAACAGCCCCAAAAAACTTTATTTCTTTGCAATAAAGCCATCTTCTTCACCAAAACCATTTCACCCAAAACTGCCGCCCCCCATGACGCCACCAAAACCAACGGGTCCGTTGTCATCCTTCACCGGCAAGCAGAGAAAAGAAAATCGAAAGCAACATATTGGATTTCAATTCGAAAAAGATGGGGCGATTTGGGTTTCGTGAATTTCTGATTTTTTTATTCTTAAAAAAAAATTATTGCTGCTTTATAAACCTTAAATCAGAAAGGAATTCCATGGTGACTGGGTCCTTCAGAACCGAAGCAACAAAAAAACAAAATTGGTCCCAAATTGGATTAGTTAACAAAAAAGATCAACAACCTTGAATTCCCAAAAACTTTACTATAATGGACATCCAACTGAATTCAACATGATTTAAAAATTAATCAATCTTCAATCAATAACAGAAACAAACCATAAGACAAGCATAATCCTAAATTTCGAAAACTTCTATACTTTTCAATTCTAGAAGCATAAACCGAATTATCAAAGTTTTCGAAACTGAAAACTGAAACGGAATCCATCAAATTCAATAATTTTGCATATACTAATCGAAATATATTCAATTCCTAATAACTCAATATGAATCGGCTCTGATACCACTTGTTAGGAACAATCTTTAGTGAATAACATCACTTTAATCCAGGAGCGTTCATATCGAATTATCAAGAATCAAAGACTAGATAGCGGAAGCGTACCTGAATTCATAGCAATTGGTTTTGGGATCTGGCCTTCTAGATCTATACGTCTCGAAGCTTTTCAGAGAACCCTTTAGTTTTATCCGTAGGTTTCTTTCTGGCGATGGGATAGCAGAATAGAATTTCGTAGGCGTATGACATAGGGACCATAACCCTTATATAACTGTGTTATATTGGGTACGCTATTTTAGCTCATCATTAAAATAAGAATAGCCCATTAAGTATCTACACATTAAATGTCCACACCCTATTAGATACATTAAAGCCCAATTCCTTAAACCTTATTTGATCACTTCTAAAATGGGCTTAACCTTAATTGACAGTCCACAATACATAGTTATTTCACATATAAGCCCAATGTTGGATTAATGATCCAACAGTGAGAACTTATTGTATACTGTAATACAACTTATTTCATACCGTGAGAACTTACTTTATAACGTGATAACGTGAGAACTTATTTCATAACGTGAAAACTTATTTCAATAATATGAGAACTTATTTTATACCGTGATATGACTTATTTCATAACGTGAGACCTTATTTCATAATGTGAGACCTTATTTTATAACGTGAGAGCTTATTTCATAACGTGAAAAACTTATTTCATAATGTGAGAAATTATTTTATACTGTGATATAGCTTATTTTATACAGTAATATAACTTATTTCATACTGTGAGAGCTTTTTTATATGAGCTTATTTCATACTGTGAGAACTTATTTTATACCGTGATAGCTTATTTATATCGTGATATAACTTATTTTATACCGTGAGAGCTTATTCATACAGTGAGAACTTATTTTATATTGTGACCGCTTATTTTATCCCTATTTAAAATAAGCTCTCATGGTAAAATAAGTTATAGGGCGATATAAAATTAGCTGTCATGGTACAAAATAAGTTTTCACGGTATGAAATAACTAATAAGCTCTTACAGTATAAATTAAATAAGCTATATCACGATATAAAATAAGTTATCACGGTATAAATAAGTTCTCACCGTATGAAATATGCTCTCACGGTATAAACTAAGCTATCGCGGAATAAGATAAGTCATATCACGATATGAAATAAGCTCTCATGGTATAAAATAAGTTCTCACAGTATGAAATAAGCTATATCACGGTATAAAATAACTTCTCACAGTATAAAATAAACTTCTCACGATATAGAATAAGTTTTCACGGTATGAAATAAAATCTCACGGTATAAAATAAGTTATCAAGTTATGAAATAACCAAAAGTGGTATAGCTTATGTTAGTAAGGGTAATTCAATAAAAGAACACTAAAAGCAGACTGGGGCCTAGTGCTTAGGCGGAGCCTTGACAGGGTTAGGCGGGGTTAGGCGGAGCCTACTCGGAAAAAAAAATATAAGCGAACAATGAAGTCTAGTGCCTAGACGAGGACTAATCAAATCTAGGCGGAAATTTTTACAACAGAGGTTACGATATAAATTATATATTGTTGCAAACCAATACTTCCTAGCATAAAATATTACCAAAACTAAGGGTACGTCCAAAAGGGAAAGTGTTAGGCCCAACCCTTTTGGGGATGTATGGATGTGTTTTCAAGTTCAATTTCCAGTTTATAGTGTTGGAAAATGGATTTTCAAACTTTATTGGTTTTCGTGTGAGAATTGAGAATATGTTTGGTTTGTTATTTGAATTTCTGTTTAGAAATGAAAACATGTTTGGTTATATTATTTTTGACATAGATTTGTGTGATTGTAGTATATTTTTGATATTGTTTTGCGTGATTGTATTGTATTTTCACATAGATTTGCGTGATTGTGGTGAAAACTTGTTTGGTTGTATTTTCAAAAGAATCTTCCCATAAATAACGAAAACTGAAAATAACTTTATTTCTATTGAGAATTTCTTAAACAAACATAAATTCAGTTTTTGGAATAATTGGAACTTGAAAAATTGCTTTTGGAAACAATTCCATACATACCCTTAGGCCCCAAATGTAAATTATCAAGAAGGACAGGAAAATAATTTTCTGTTTTATTAATAACGAGTCTAATAGCACCCCAAATGTAAATTGTTAAGAGTAGATAAAAAAGCTTATGGTTTTTAAATTTTTTTTATATGTAAAAAATAGAGTAAATTAACTATCTATAATTTGTTGTTTCATACTATTTCATTTGTCCTAGACTAATTATTTCATTATAGTACAATGTCAGACTTTTTTAACCTTTTGACTAGTTTAATTTCTAAATAAAACAATGTTTCATTTATTCGATAAGTTTGCCTTAAAGGTTTTTTGAACTTTCCTTGAATATGTTAATTATTTAAACTATTTTTTTGAAACAAAAAAAAAAATAATTTAAACTATTTATTATAATTAAAAACAATGTTTTTTAAATAGAATATTTGTAAAATGAGGAGTAGAACTGAAGAAACATGTTGCCTTGAGGGTTGAAGGTTATATTCATCCTTTGAGGTAGGGGTGGCCAAGGTTCCTAAACCGCCGGTTTCTTTGAGGTAGGGGTGGCCAAGGTTCCAAAACCGCCGGTTTCGGTTCCTCATTTTGGAGAAACCAAAACCGTTTGTTTATCGTTTGATAATTTTTTATTCTTTTAAAATGATTATCAATTTAAGTTAAAAAAAAAAAAGAAAAAGACTTAGACTTAATATTCAATTAAATTTTGTACTTAATATTAATAATAATATTAAACTGTTTATATATACTAGTAGAGTATACATGAATCATAGTTCACGTAGTTCGCTTCCAACATTTAATTTAAAATGTGTCTCATGTAATTACGAATATAAAACATCATAATAATATTTAACATTTCTTCTAACATATTTTTACCAAATAAAAATAAAAATCGTTGGTTTTAACCTTGAAACCGGCGGTTTTAACCGCCGGTTCCACCACGATTCCACCGACAGTTCTAACCGCCGGTTCGATGGTTTTTGAGACCAAGGAACCGGAACCGGTCTATACGGTTCTAGTTCCAGTTTTAGAACCATTGACTACGGTTCCGGTTCTGATTTAGAACCCGGTTTCGACTTCATTTATCCACCCCTAGTTTGAGGGAGCAATTATTTCTTCTAGATAAGTGAGGGGTTAAGGCTGTAAACGATCCGACCCGAGACGAGCTTTAATTAACTTGTTTGCCATATATTCATTTAATTTTATACATGTTCAAACTTGGCTTGAGTTTGATTCATATTTTAAAAAACTTGTTCGTCTTCGATTTGATAAATTTTTCAGTGCTTGAATGTGTTTCTGAACATGTTTATTTCGAGTTCTTGTTCATTATATTTGTGAACAATTAATAATTGTTTTCCCGAACAATAAATAAACAAAAAAAATAACTTTTTTCATGAACAATAGACAAACAATATTTATTCAAACCTATATATGAGAATACACATAAATTATTGTCAAAAAATACACACACATAAACTGACCAAACAATGACAAGCCTGGCAAATTAGATTAGAACTAGTTGAAAAAATATTCCAAAAATAAATACGGATAAAATAGTATCGCTTCTCATTGCAAGGTTGGATCATATTAAGAAATCGTATTTTCCAGCATATGTAAAAGAATTTTAAATTAAAATAGACAAAGGAAAACCGAAAAACTTTCAGTATGATGTAATCACTAATCACATAAGTGAGTGACCAAATCTAAGAAAATGCCCAAACTAAGCTTAGTTAGATTATTAAAAAATATAAGTTGTGGAGTGCACATGATAAACTTTCCATGATAAATGTTTTTTTTTTCTATAATACTCAAGAAACTACAAGATAAAAGCCATTTTTTTTTTGTATCCAACATCAATCAAATTTAGACTGTCCACCAACCCTGTAGCTTCAAATGTACCGCTAATTGTATGGTCTTTAAATCTTTTTAATTTTATTTAAACAAAATCTTTTTAATTCTATTTTTTTTCAAATAACCGAGCTATTAGTCGAGCCCTTAACAAGTTTGTTCACGAATAAGTCTAAAAAAATATTATACGAGTTTGTTCATGAATATTTTTATAAACAAACACTAAACAAGCTTGTTCACAAGCTTTTTGTAAATGAGTATAGAATTGTTCAAACTCTGTTCATTTATTAAACGAGCCATAAAATGTGTTCGTTTATACTCGTTTAACTAAATAAAAGAATATAAACAAACATTATGAACATATTCATGAGATGTTTGTCGAACGCGCTCTATTCAGTACAACCCTATTAGGGGTAAGTGCAAGTTAGCTTTAATTTGAGTATTTTCTTTTTCTTTTCTTTTTTTCTTTCTCTCTAATTGCCAATTGGGCAAGAATCAAGATCCCAATAATTGAAAAAGAAAAAAGAAAAAAAAATAAAAAGAGAAAAGGATTAAAAGAAGAAAAATCCACCGACGAGATCGACCGATTTCACGCGTCGTCTCCAACTTGATAGTTGCATCTGATCATCTCTCTCACACACACTACACACAGTGGGACACTGTATGTGATCCCGATTCCTGGAGGAAAAGCTAATCGAAAATGGCGACTCATCTCCGTTTTCTTTCTTCGGCTTTTCATCTCTTTATCATAGTTCCCTTGCTCCTCAGCAACGTCGTTCTCTGCAAGACGCTTAAGCGAGACGGTGATTTTTCCGATCCATTCTTTTTTTCTCACTTATATAGTTAAATGTGATGCTGTAGAAGAACTGATTTCGTTAGTTGGTATTGTATCTCATTATGGAAGAATTTAAGATTTGGTTTCGGACTAATTATTGGTCATGATTGGGTTTTACTGTGATCGATTAGTTTGGAATAATTTTGTTAAATAGTTGTGTGATTTCGATTTATGTTGAAAAAGAGTTTGGTTTCTGACGCAGTTAAATTTGTTTCGGAATTTGATAGTATGATATCATTGAGTGAGAAGTTTAGGGTGAATTGATGCTTTATTTTAGAGGATAAAATGGTATTTCGTTCTTTTGTTTTGTTAAGCTGAGGGGAGTTTCATTAGATCCGAATCTTGTGTCAGAGGTAAAAAAATTGTGTAGCATTGGACTGTGGACAAGCTTATTCCTTTCTATTTCAGGAGGGAGGAGCAAAATTTTACTAGTGTTGATACTTGGGATCTAGCAGTGAATGGATTCTCTTGTCCAACATCTTTATTACATTTGAGTAACTGCATTTGGGATATCGGAGTGAATAGATAATTCTTTTGTCCAACATCTTTATTACAATTTGAATAACTGTATAATGAGTTTTATGTTTATTTATGTGGAAATATGGAGAGCATGCAGCTGTGATTTGATTAGATATCCATACTTACTAAAGTTTGTATTTTTTGTGGGTACATGATGTTGCTAATTACAGTGAAGGCATTAAATGAAATAAAGGCATCACTAGGATGGAGAGTGGTGTACGCGTGGGTCGGCGATGATCCTTGTGGGGATGGTGATTTGCCTCCATGGTCTGGTGTCACATGTTCCACTGTGAGTGGGAGTGACTATAGAGTTGTTACTGAATTGTGAGTTTCAGACTTTCAGTCTCTTTTGGTATTTCTCCTGAGTGAATTTTCTGACTCGTTATTTCACAATATTAAGTGGAAGTTTTTTAATAATTGGATCTTCGGAATACCTTTCTCATTATTTATTTATTTATTTTTATTCCCACAATACCTTGCAGGGAAGTATACGCAGTTTCAATTGTCGGTCCTTTTCCACCTGCAGTTACCAATCTGGTGGATCTTACAAGGCTGTATGGTCCTCCTTACTTTCTTCTGGTGTCATACGAGCAATTCTTTATCATTTCTTTGAAACAGGAACTACTGTTTCAATTCCTTTCTTCCTTTCTGCAATTCTAGAATCTCCAATGCTATTTCTTGTGGCAGGGATCTACATAATAACAAGTTGACTGGACCAATTCCATCTCAAATTGGGCGACTGAAGCATCTTAAGATACTGTAAAGTCCTGCACTTTCGCATATGTGAACAATAAGCTCTCTACTTGTCTCTGATGCATTGGATATTCGATTAATGAATCTTTCTAGCTAAATAAGTTATGATTGTTGGATGTATGCGTGACAAGATGATAGGTCAAGGACGGATCATATATCCATACGGGTTTAAATTAGAGCCAGCAACTTAACAAAAGCATATGAAAACCACAAGCAAAAACTGTCGATGTTTGGTATTATATCCGGTATCAGGAGGAAGATATTTCTGGGGAATGTATTTTGGGCTGGGGGTGGAGAATGAGAAAGATATTTCGGGGGGATGTATTTTGGGCTGGGTGTGGAGAATGTGAACATATTTGGTTCCTTTTTTTTTTTGTTGGGAAAAACTTATGTGCATTTGGGACACATTTTCGACTAGAAATGTCGTGTTAGTGTTGCTTTATTGTAGTTAGTGGGGGTATAGAAGGATATGTATATAGTTGAAGTAATGATTGATTAGTATTTTCAATTTTGGGGAAATGGAAGTATATTTCTTTAAAACAGCAATATCTATTTATGTTTCCCTAAACAATGTTCCAGTGAAATAACACCAAACAAGTAAAAGTTCTTAAACAGTACAAGTGATTTTGCTCCTCAAAATGAGATATGATTTGTTCTCTAGGCTGATATTCAAGTGAATGTGCTTGTCAATTTGTCTACGACTGGCAAGAGATTCTTCAATTGCAGTCTTAAGCGTTGAATATGTAATATGGGCTTGTTTGGCAGTATATCATATTTTTTACAGGAACAGCCCTATCTCTACAGATTTTCAGTCAAATTTGAAATCCCTGTATATGAACTTGTACTTCTACGATTTTCTTTCTATCTCAATTTTGTATTTTCTCCTTATTGCATAATTATCGCTGTCTCTGATTTTTTTCCCTTTTGTATCTTTTATTATTTTATCAGTAATCTGAGGTGGAATAAACTGCAAGATGCCATCCCCCCTGAAATTGGTGAACTAAAGCAGCTAACGCATCTGTGGGTGATGTTAATGATTTCAGACTATTCAGTTCTGTTACTTCCTCACTTTGTTTTGCATAATTGACACTCATTGTGCAAAATCTGCAGCTATCTGAGTTTTAATAATTTTAAGGGTGAGATTCCAAAGGAGCTTGCAAATCTGCCTGAACTTCGTTATCTCCAGCTACATGAAAATCGTTTAATCGGGAGAATTCCACCTGAATTGGGAACTTTGTCGAATCTGCGACACTTGTAAGATTATGTCTTAAATATGTGCTATCCGTGTCCTTTTCATTTAGCTAATTCAGTTTTAAATGCTTTTTCCAGGGATGTCGGTAATAATCACTTGGTTGGGACCATAAGGGAACTCATTCGTATTGAAGGATGCTTCCCGGCTCTTCGTAATCTGTATGGTCTATCGATTTGGCAATCTGTTGATTGGCTATTTGAATAGTTATTGCTGATTTCATTAATATTAGGGCAGCTATTGATGGTCCAAGATCTTATAATATTGCAGGTATCTTAATAACAATTACCTTACTGGAGGTGTTCCATCTCAGCTTGCCAATTTGACGAACTTGGAGATCTTGTAAGTTTTTGTATTTACAAAGGATATATGGTTGATCTTATGTCTTCTTGTTCTGTTTCCCTCTTGTATTTTGCTAATTTGCTAATTAACTGCTTGTGTTGGTTCCAGATATTTATCCTATAACAAAATGTCTGGAGTTATACCATTTGGGCTTGCTCACATTCCTCGATTGACCTACTTGTAAGTATGCTTCATTGATATTATATGTATATTAACTGATATCTAGATACCTGTTGCAGTAAGGTGTATGACTATTTGGATGATCTAGTTTAGGCGTGTGGTGCACTGAACAGGACAACTGGTCAACTTCGTGATTATATTATACCTGTTACTGTTTGCTCTTTTTATCCTTTTTCTAGCCTTCCCCCCCACCCCTAACCCATTTCACCCTTCATGCCAGCATTAAGCCTAAAGGCCAAAGCTTGTTAGGAGAACAAGGATGACAAGGAGAAGTTGGTTACCGTAATATGGCTATAATATAATAATTTAGTGGCCTTAGAGCTTACAACATCCCGCCTGCATTTATTTGGCTATATGTTAAAATAGAATATCCAGCAGTAATTTGTGCATTTACTCTTTCAGGCTGTAATGTGATTCTGTCAGGTGAAGGGTCTTTTTTAACTAGATTCTTGTCTGCTTCATGCATTGTTGTTTGTGAGTGTTGTTTGGTCTCATACAGATGCAGAAAGTTCTTCGTTTGGTACATGACGTGTTTCTCTGATTTAGGTACTTGGATCACAACCAATTTTCTGGGAGGATTCCTGATACCTTCTATAAACACCCATTTTTAAAGGAAATGTAAGTTTCACTTTAAGAGTTAACCTATCACGTTTCCATCTGAAGAGTTATTAAGTCTTAATTTACTTTTCCAATTTTTCGCACAGGTATATTGAAGGAAATTCATTCCGGCCAGGCGTGAAACCTATTGGTGACCACAAAGTCCTGGAACTTGCTGATTCGGAGTTCGTGTTTTAAGCAAAATGGATCGACCCAAGTTTTGACCAGTATCGATTTCTATTAATCAATATCTATTTTTTCGCTCATTTGATTCCATCAGCCACTACTTTCAGAAATTGATGTCAGAATATTCATATAACGTGTAGCTCCAGATTAAAACATCATTGAGGCTTTAGGCTTCTAAGTTGCCTGAACTGTATATAGATAACATCATTTTGCAGTAAGACTTAATAGTGTCATCAGTTGCCTATATTTATTGTCACGTTGGTTATCAATGATGTTAAAATGAATGATGGTTCTCCTTTGTGCAAGATCGGTTTCATTTACTAGGTTATGTTTCTTTCATTTTTTGAGATGTTTAACAGTTTTAGATTAGGGAGACTGAACCAGTACTATTACAGGAAGGATCGTATTTCTGTTTAACTTATGAATGGTTTGCTTTATTTCAACTAGCTGAAAATATCATCTGATCCAGACACCTTTACGCTTTATGAATATAAGTGTGCAATGTGATGGGGCTCTAAGCGTCTTCTAGTGGATGTGGGGGTAGGTACATATGTGGTCTTTGAGGTGGGATGGCATTGTAGCAGGTTCAAACTCAGACCCATAGCCAACTCGTCCTGTTCCGAGCAGGTCTCTATTGTGTTTGACTAAACTTATCTTAAAAATTTATAAGCTCTAAGGCGTTTATAGAGTTTATAAGATATTAGATTTTATTTCAAAAATAAGTTTTTGAAGTGTTCGGATAAAACAAGTTGATTGAACTTTTAATGCGTTAGTAATGATAGTTTTATAATTACGAAAATCAAAATTAAAGGAGGTTGGTAAATAAGAATTTTTTGAAAAAAGAGTTGGAATTTCTCAAATTTTTTAAAACTTAAAAGTTCCTAAATAGTAATTATTTTTTAAGAATCTTATAACCTATTTCACAAAAAATTTACCACATAGTTTTTTGGAGCTTATAAGTTCTCAAACAACTTATATGATATTTCCAAGAGCTTATGAGCTCAGCTGAACACCCTCTGAATCCGGTCAAGCAATTCTTGGGGCAAGTCTCGGGACTGGGTGCAGATGTGGCTTAAACCATTGCAATCGAATCGCAAAATCTCAATACAAAAATATATGATATAAAGAATACAAGAAAAGCCTAACCTATACCAATTCATATTGTACATGACTCAAATCACACTGCAACGAATCCAACTGCTTTTTTACAACCTCCAAAAGTTCAAAAATTTCATCCATCTGTGTGTGTGTCTTCTCCCCAGCAATAAACTCATGGACAACACCATTAATCTCCACTGAGCTACAGCCCGGTGTCTTCTCCACCCCTCGGCTTCTCATCATCTTCCTAATCCTTTGCGCTTCTTTGTATCTCCCTGCAGCTGCATATGCATTTGACAGCAAAACGTACGCTCCACTATGCCGTTCTAATATCACAAGTCTCTCAACAGCAGCCTCGGCCAAATTAACGTGCCCATGGCTACAACAAGCACTAAGTAGTGCCCTCCAAGCTATAGCTTCTTCAGAGGTTGAACCCAAAATAGGCATCTGTTGCACTATAGCGTTAGCTTCTTCAACGAGCCTCGCCCGGCTAAGCAAATCGATTATACAACCGTAGTGCTCACTTTTGGGCTCAATATTATACACATTACACATAATATGCAACAAATTTAAGCCTTCATTTGCCATGTCTGAGTAGCTACAAGCAGTGAACAAAGAAACAAACGTAACGTTATCCGGCCTAATACCCGACCTTTGCATCTCACCAAACAACCTAAGAGCACTCTCTCCATTACCATTCATAGCATATCCTGAAATCATAGTGTTCCAGCAGATAACATCTCTGTGAGGCATTTTATCAAACACCTTTTCGGCCAAATCCAAACACCCACATTTTGAATACATGTCAATGAGCGCAGTGCCTAATTTAACACTTATTAGCATTCTCACCTTCTCCACATACCTATGCACCCATTTCCCAATTTCAAGAGAGCCCAGATGAGCACAAGCACAACGTATGCTAACAAAACTTGCCTCATCAGGTTTAATACCACTCAACTGCATCAACCTAAACAATTTCAACCCTTCTTTGAAACAATTGTTTTGCACATACCCTGATATCATAGCACCCCAAATCCCTCTATCCTTCACTTGGGCCTCATCAAAAACCAGTCTTGCTGAGTAAACATCTCCTTTCTTACAAAACCCAGAAATTAAAACTGTCCAAGAAACAACACAATGCCTAAAAATCTCATCAAAAGCAAGTTTTGCTGATCCCATGTCATCAAAAACAGAGTACATAACAATCAAAGTGTTGCCCACAAAATTATCAAACACCAAACCCAATTTCACACCATGCCCATGAACTGAAACTCCAAGATTCAAACTTTTCATGTTTCCACAAGCTTTTAAGGCATATGGGAGTGTGTAGTTATCAGGGCAAATCCCAATTCTCAACATTGATTTGTATAATTCTAGGGCTTTAAAGTTTTCATCTTTGAGCAAAAAGGATTTCATCATAGTGTTGCATATGCAGATTGTGGGGTTTTTGATTTGTTTAAAGATTTTGTACCCATAAAAAGGGTCTGAGCATAATGCCAAGATTCTGCTTTGAGCAAAGCTATTGCTCTCAAGCCCACATGTGATAATTAAAGCATGGCCTTGCTTTAATTGCCTTATGTTCTTACATTTTTCCAACAGCTGAAGGCATCTGCTGGTCATTTGCTTCAACCATTAGAAAAATGATGCAATGAATAAATAAGCTGGTCGAAATAGAGAGGCGAACAGGAATGCAAATAATTAATAGGCGTAAATAAATATGCGTTTGCTAAACTTTAGCCCACGATATTTTAAGAGAAAAATAACCTACCACTTAGTGCAAAATAAATAAGCCATTAAAACAAGAACCTTTTGTTGGGGCTTTAGAGAACATGTCTGCTACAAATTAATTGAAAATCTGAAGCGTCTGAATCTGATGGAAATAAAAGGTTGGTAGATTAAAAGGTAGACAAAATCTATTTAAAAAAACATGGTTTGAAAACCTAGGTGTGATTTTTTTTTTTTTTTTTTTTTTTGAGAATAAACCTAGGTGTGATTGGATACACTGCCATTTTGGTGAAACAGAAAAAAAAAATGAAAGTAGAAATATCAATTTTGACAGTGTGATTTGATACGAGGTGAAAATGTAATAATTAAAATTGACATAAGGTATAAATAGTAAAATAATAATTAAATATGATCAATATTTTGAAATGTGTGATTGTGTGAATAGTAGAATTTGTGAGATTGACATGTAAGAGCATCCCCAAAAGTTTCAAATGAAAAATTCTCTTTATTTTGAAGAGTCATCTACCAAAAATGATCTACAACAAAGTGTTTATTTTATCATTTAAATTTAGAGAATGCGTTTTCACTCTCCAGAATTTAAAGAGTTAAAACAACTCTCTATAATTAATTATATAAGGTTTATTGCACTTTGAATTACCTTCATTTGAATGACGCTTTCAAAAAACAACACAAATTTTGAAAGTTTTCATAAATTACTTATAATATTTCATGTATAATAAATTAATATTGGAAAAATATAAAATAAAGAGTGAAATACAAATAGAGTGTTGGAAGATGTCTAAATTTTCACTCTTTAAATTTAATGATGCTCTTTATTTTGCAAGAGCTCCTTTTAAATTTAAAGAGTTTTTTTTGGAAATGCTCTAATAATGAGTAGATGTGATTAGCGGAAGAAAAAAGTTGAAAATTGCAACCACATATTTGAGATAAAAAAAATCAAAATTAGAAAATTTTGGTATCCAATCACGACGCTAGTCCCTGCACTGTTCAAGTTCCCTGTGCCTGTTCAGGTTGTAAGAGTCTTTGATGTGTTCTAATTAACCATAGTTTGATAGAATTCTAAAGGACTTGGGGACACCTTTTTCTGTTCTCTATTATTATATATATTTATTATTTAATTAATTAATTGTCTGGTAAAAGATAACCGCTAAAACTGATGATAGTTTCATATGTGCAATATTGGATTGGTGGCCTCAGACTAAGACGCTAAGTGCAACTACAATCAGTGCCCATGGGGAAAATCAGGCATTCTCAATTTGGTACATGTTATTAGCTAACTTTTCCAAAATTCAGGTTTTAAATTAACTATAATTATGTTACCTTTATTTTTTTCTTTCTATTCATGCAGGATTTGGAAAACAAGATAAACAAGATTCTTGCAAATGCCATCAAGGTTTAGTTTATATTCTACTGCTTATTTGTAAATATCAGTTCATCTAATCAACGTGTCGAATTCGACAATCTTTGAAGTTTCATTAGTGGATGACATGAATTTGTACCCTGCGGACAACAAGTCAATATTGGAAGATAGTGAGGATTCATATAATCAAAGGGAATAAGAGTACCATTTGACTCCAAAAGATGGAAACATTCAAAGTGATGTGTTGTTACTAAATGGAACACCATTGAAGCTCACAGAATCATCTGATATTCCAGAATTGAATCCACACCTTATTGATGCTACATTGCCTATTAAAATCGGCCCGGGTTCCATAGTTTTTGTCACACTTAGAGGGTTTAAAGCCCCTGCCTCTTCTTGTTTTCTTTTTTTTCTTTTTTTTTTTTTTTTTTGTTTCGAGTTTCGGATTTCAGACGAGGATGAGGGTTTTTGTTCAGGAGTTTATAGGATTTTTACTTTTCTTTTATTGATTTTTAGAAATGTTTACAAAGTATTACTAACTCAATTGAAATTCTAGTAGTTTAAGGTTCTTAGTCCTTCGTATTTAGGGGTAATTACCATTTCTCTTAGCCTAATTACAAAAAAAAAACTTAGTTATTTTTTAAATTTACAAATACCCCCTTGACATTTGTTTTAATCTTACTAAGTGCACCATTAATGCATCTCCAAGGGGTATCTGTTATTTTGAAAGATAACTTGCTTTTTGTAATTAGGCTACACGTTAGTGGTAGTCTTTGTTATTATCCCTTATATTTATGTGTTGCTATATTCTTCTTAGTACTACAAATAAATAGCACTTACACAAACCCCCCTTTCGTGTGAAGAACAGACCAAGAAAAAAATGCAAAAGATAATTCGGGTAAAGCTTTTCAAGAATTTGTTTGTGTAAACATCTTTTGATTGTGGCTCACTCAATGAAGAAATGGGAAAAATCTCTTTTTATTTATTTCAATTGGAACTCTGTTATTCTTGGCTTGGCTCTCACATTTTATATTTTTCATCCAAGGAATATTTTCTACTTTTGAACTCCAAAAAAAATTTGGAAAAGACCCTTTTAAGCAAAAGAGGTGCCTGAAAAAGTTTCACAGAATTTTTGCACTGAAAAATGACCATTAATATGAAGAAAAGTATTATGCTTTTCATTCATGGTTTTAAAGATGCAAAACCAGTCCTTGCATGCAAAGCATATCCCACAGGTTGCTTGCCCCCTTCAAACATAAACCTAAACAAGTTTTCCCTTCTTATACTGCTGCCTTCAAATAAGCACCAAAATTCATGGGAATAACAGACCCTTATTCCTCTCAAACAAGATTTAGGGCAACCCCTCTTCACAAGTAATGGAGAGCTTGATTAAGCAAACAAGGTAAAAACTCTTGAGTCTTGAATGCTTTCTAGAACTGATTGCATGAATGAGTTAGTTCCCTGAAGCCATGTTTTAAACACTCTGCCGGACCAGCCGGTCCAACCTGTTCATCCGGGAACTGGTGGTCGACTCAATCTTATTAGGCCCTAAAAACCGTCTTACGGTTGAACAGGTCAAAAATCGATTGAACCGGTCGGAGCCGGTTTTAATTTTTTTTTATTTTTCATAAAAACTTAGAAGCTTAAATTTAATATTATGTTACAGGTATGTTATCATTTGAATTTTGGACTATGTTAGATATTTTTTTCACTTTTAAAATATATTACATAATACTTAGTATACTAAGTTATGATTTTATACATTATAGCAAAAAACTTCATTAATTTTCATAAATTGGTTGGATCAACAGTTGAACCGGCACAGTGAAATCAGTTTGCTCACCGGTCCCTTTTTTAAAACATTTCCCTGTGCTAAAATTATATATGCATCTTTTAATGGTCTTTTCAGATTAAGATTTGCTGGTACAAGACAGGATAACAAAGAAGAGAGAAGCAACACAACAGAAAGAAAAATACCACCTCAAAAAACACAATCCTTCAGAGGTATGCTAAGTGAGTTCTACCAGTTAGGAAATAATAAAAGGATCATCAAAACATCGTCAAATTAAGGGATAATTACAAAAAACACCCCTAAGGTTTGGGCAAATTACAGAAAAACCTAGAGTTCTTTGAAAATTACAAAAGCCCCCTTATGTTTGATTCTGTCTTACATTTTTCCCGGTGATTTTCGAAAACATTTCAATTTAAACCCTAATATTTACAAAAATATTATAGTTACCCCCTTAAATTTAAGACAAAACGAAACCTATGTCTGGGTTTATTTGTAATTAACCCAAACATCAAGGGTGTTTTTGTAATTATTCCTCAAATTAATGGAAAGTTTGCGTCTTGCAGAGAGGAAAAGAAGCCAGAGCTGGATAAGAAGACAGTTTTCTAGACAAATGAGTTTGGATTATGATTTAAGTGGTTCTGATTATCCTGCTGCTGTTGCAGCAGCAGCTTTTGCTATTCAATCACTCGAAGAATCAAAATCTAGGGACAAAAAAGAGACAGCTTATGGCCCTGATAAGTCCTTGAACAAGATGAATAGCAAATTAGCAGACACAGGAGTTTTAACTGAACCGCTTAAAAGTGCTCTCAAGTCCTCAGGTAAGAGAGAAATTTTACATTATTTTGATGGTTAATTACAAACACTACCCCGACGGGAAAATTGCAAAATTGGTCCTATAAGGAGTTTGCAATTTCGGTCCTATAACTATTGAGTTTGCAGAATTAGTCCTGTAAGTTTGAAAGTTTTTGCAAAATTGGTCATATATGTTTTATACCTAAGCAATTTCGGTCCTGTAAGTTTCAAGTTGTTGCAAAATTGGTCCCCTGGGGTTATTTCATATTTTCAAAATATCAAGAATCCCCTTATGCGCATAATTGGCTTATTTGACTAAGTGTTTTGCCTAGAATGGTATCAGAGCCCAGGTTTATTAAAAATCTTAAGTTATATTTATTATTTTATATAATTAACAATTGGTGAGGAGAATTTTCTCCGAGAAAATGGATCTGGACGAGTGTTCAAGATGTATACCCTACAAGAGATATCGTCAAAGTTTGACGACGTATGCACAAGAACACCAGGACAAGATAACATATTAGAATAATCAATGTGTTGAAAAAGAACTTGCAGGAGCCGATAGGAAAACCTTGAGACAATGCGAAAAATAAGCAGCATATTGTTTGGGTATCACTTCCGCCCCGCCCCACCTAGAATTTTTAGTTTTAAAATATATTTTAATATACATTTTATATATATATAATATATATTATAATATAATTTTTATGTATTCTTATATTATATTTAATATTTATAAATTGATAATAATAAATTTTGTAAATAATATTTTATAAATATATTTTTTTCATTTTTTTTAATTTAATTGAATTTAAAAAGAGGCAGAATGGGTCGACCCGACCTGCCCTGTTCTAGGCACGGGGCGGGTCTGGTCATGGCCAATCCGCCCCCGCCCCGTCTCATTGCTATCCCTATAAAATTGCTAACTTTAGAAATATAAAGGACCAAAAATGCTATTTAGCCAGAAGGGCAAAATTGTCCAGGACCAAAACTGCAACTTTTAAAGATAAATGACTAAAATTGCAACTACCCCAAAGTTATAGGACTAAAATTGCAATTTACCCCTACCCCGACGTTTAGCCTAATTAGAAAAGCTTAGTTATCTTTTGAAATTACGAATATCCCCTTGAGGTTAGTATTTACCTAACAAATAACTCCCACTTGAGCCTGATAAGGGTACAATTTTGTAACATCAAGGGTGGTTTTTGTTTCTGAGGGTTAATTACAAAAATACCATTTAAGTTTAGTCTAATTATAAAAAAATCACATTTATATTTCAAAATTGCAAATATCCCCTTCATATTTACTTATGTTCCACAAAATTGCACCCTTTAAGAAAATGCAAATCTCAAGAGGTATTTTAAATTTTAAAAGATTTTTGTAATTAGTCAAACCTCAGGGGTGATTTCTGTAAATATACTCTAGGGATAATTACAAAAAGCCCCCTAAGGTTTGGGCTAATTACAAAAAAAAAAAACCAAGAGGTTTCTGAAAATTACAATAAAACCCTTGAGGTTTTGATTATGTGCTAAATTTAAGGAGATAACTGTAATATTTTGATAAACGTAAAGGGAGCTTTTAGAATGTTTCTCGCATATGAATGGGGAAAAATGTAAGACAGGTCAAACCTAAAGAGGTTATTGTAATTTCTGAATATCTCTGGGCTTTTTAGTAATTAGCCTGAACCTCAAGGGGTTTTTTGTAATTATCCCTATACTCTATTCTACCATTCAAATAAAGTTGCAATTTTGGTATCAATGGATCATTTCACTCTTATATATCAGATCAAAATTCAAAGACAAGTAATAAGGATCCTGATAACAAGCCCTCGACGAGTAAAAATCAGCCTGAAAAGCAACCATCATTCAAGAAGAGAATCAGTTTTGCTGATATTGATGAAATTAGCAGCAACAAACCTGAAAAGCCAGCACTTGAGAAGGCCCCATCCATGAAAAGGCCTCCAGCTTTTGCAGATAAGCAGTTGAATAAAACTGACATCAAAAAACCGGAAACCACTTTGCCAAAGCCTGTACCTGTGGAGACAAGAAAGCAGAGTGCAACAAAACCTGGACCTGGAGACTCTCAGGCAGATGCTTGGGAAAAAGAAGAGATGGCAAGCATTAAACAACGGTATGAGTTGCAAGTGTTTTATCTGTGCTCATTTGAGAAAATGAGTTTTGAAGTTCTTGTATAATTTTTGGGATAATTATAAAAACCATCCTGAGGTTTAGCCTAATCACAAAAATTCCAGTTATCTTTCGAAATTATGAATATTCCCTTAAAGCGTTGTAGTGCAATTTGTAAAACAGAAACAAATGTGAAGGGATATTCGTAACTTTGAAAGATAACTGAGGTTTGGCTAACTACAGAAATCCGGAGACGTTTCAAAATTACAAAAAGACCCTTCAAGTTTGCTTATGTCTTAAATTTAAGACGGTAACTTAATATTTCTATAGCTATCATGATGTTTTTTTTGAAATATTTTTTGTTATATTAAGACAGTCAAACCTCAAAGGGGCATTGTTGCATTTTCAAAAACCTCTAGATTTTTTTGTAATTGGCCCAAATTTGGGGGTGGAATTTGTAATTATCCCTTATAAAAACTACCCTGAGGTTTACCAAATTACAAAAAACTCCAGTAACCTTTCAAACTTACAAATATATCCCCATAAAGTGTTACAAACACCCCGTTGAGATTTGTATCAAGTTAACAAATATCCCCTCTGGAGGGTGCAATTGTAAAAGCGAACCAAAATGTCGAGGTATTTATGATTTTGAAAGATAACTGAGGTTTTTTGCAATTTGACTAAATATTAGGGATAGTTTTGTAATTAGCCCTAAACTTTCCATCAGTCCCCCATGTAACCAAAGAAATTTCAGGTATGAGAAGCTGAAGACCACAATTGATATCTGGGAGACTAAGAAGAAGAAAAAGGCCAAACGCAAAATAGAAAGGATAGAGGTTCTTTTTCATTAATACCTTCTTTCAATCTAAAGAGTAGAAACTAAGATTATTCAGAACTCACAATAAATATAAGCTTTTTCAGGCTGAATTGGACAAGAGAAGAGCTAAAGCCATGCAGAACCATCGAAATGAGATCACAAGAATCGAAGGGATTGCAGGAGGAGCTAAGGCACAAGCAGAGAAGAACCGTAAAAATGAGGAGTTCAAAGTGAAAGAGAAGGCAAATAAAATCAGATTAACTGGAAAACTTCCAGCAACCTGCTTGTGCTTTTGAAATTCAGCAAGACTTTGATCAAAAATGTCTGTGAAATTTGTAAATGGTTGTAAATGTGTGGTTTTTTTAACAAAAATGTGATTAACTCGAGCAGTAAAATTCTTAAGTTTGCATGAAAGGAATAGCTTAAAGGGATAATTACATAAACTATCCCTGAGGTTTGGGTTAATTTAAAAAAACCAAAAACAGAGATTTTTTAAAATTACAAAAATAACATTTGAGGTTTGATTCTGTATTATATTTTACACCTTCATAGGCAAAAACTGAAAAACATTTCAAACACCCCCTTACATTTGTAAAAATATTACAATTGCCTTTTTACATTAACACATAATCAAACCTCAAGGAGTTTTTTTGTAATTTTCACACATCTCTTGGTTTTTTTGTAATTAACCCAAACCTCAGGGGTAGTTTTTATAATTATCCCTAACTTAAAATATAAGAGCTTGCAGCACACAATACACCAGAACATAAAACTTATAGCTTCAGGGGAAACTAGGAATACCATCATTTTCATCTTATTAGCATTTATAAATTCTGTGGATTACCAACAACAAATGTAGAAATAATACTAGGTGAGAATGAGCGAGAAATGAACTACCAGAGCTGCCATAAGATATCAGACCAACATAGTTATATTTATTTGTGATAGAACAATCATGGGACAGATTAAGTAACACTAGAATTAGAATTAAACTACAGGATGAAAAATAAAATTATACAAATTGCCAATCCAGTAGGTCCAACCTAGTATTTACAGCATCAACAACATTTTTTACCCATATCAGGCAAACATTTAGCTCAAAACTTCAGACAAAAGATAAATTATCACTTCATACAAAATATTTTTATCCTCATCAGGGAAAATTTTAGTGCAAAACTTCAGATAAAAAATAAATTCTCACTGCATACAAAACATCTTGTCCTACGGTTGGACACGGTTCAAGTTCTGATCTCACGTCCCAGCCAATCCAAAGCAGGATACGCAAAATACAGCACCAAGAAGGATGGGAGCGCAAACACAATTGTAATAACCAAGTACAGCATAAGTACGGCAGCACTAGTAGGTATTGCAAATATGACGATCAGAAGTAGGATAACCAACGGAAACTTAGCTGTCATTCGGATGAAAAAATCGAGGATTTGTGGAAGGACAACTGAAGCCTTTCAGAAGAATCACTGTTGGGGTCACGATTATTGCTAGAGTTTGACGACTAAGACGGTGCATCCTCCTGTTGCTCGTGTTAGAAGAATAGTTCCTGATAACCGAACTGCATCTCGGAGACCATATTTGTTGGCGGTCTCTGCAGATTGAAGAAGGAGATTTCACTCTATCACCGTTTCTGCTCTCGACCATCCAGAGAAGGAAGAAGTTCTTGCTAGGAAATATAAGATTACCCTTGTAAAACAATCGAAATGTCAACAAATTGCACCAAGGACAGGAAACAAAAAGGGGAATTTGGATCTGTTGACCGGAGAACTTCAGAGTGGCCCAGTGGAGCCCGAGAACACAATTCTTGCAAAGTGTGTGGCCACACCATAAAACATAGGGAACGTTCTCAACAATGTTAAAAGATTCCCAACATATTGGGCATTCCAGTCCTTCATCAATGCTGGCATTTGAAGAGGTCTCGTCGTCTGAAACATCATGGCAAGCTCTAGCTAGCTCGGTAACGTTCTTCTTTCGCCCAAAACCTGGAATGGAGTGCGATATAGATCTCCACATAATGACACAGATAAATGTCAATGAATTCAGGGCGACTTGACAAAGCTACCATTGTAGTGAACAAGATTCATGATTTTTCAAGATAAAACCGAAGCAAGTGTCACAAGTAGGGGCTTCACAAGTTAAACCCTAAACCAAAAAAAGCAGACATAGTAAGAAAAGAAAGTCACAAGCCATACCGCTTTTGAATGATTACTAAAACAAAACAGTGACTTCAATTATATTCGTTGAACAATAAAATGTCCATCAATGACTACCATTATATACAGTATGCAGTTTTTCCTAGAGGACCACCCTAGTAAGATCATGGCAACAAAACTGTGGCACGTATATATATATATATATATATATTCGCTTTCTACAGTGCCATATGTAAGTATCTAAACAACAAGTATAAGGGAAAATAGATACATATAAATGAGGCTCATTGCTAGGTTCACTTTATAAGTGGCAACAAATGACTATCAAAGACATGGCTTCTGTGGGAATCCCACTAACTATCACAAAATAGTCACAAATTCATCAAAATGCAGAGTCGTTTTGCGATTTACTATAATTATCAAACCAGCCTTGCATTTGCTCAAAAAAAAAAAAAAAACAGCCTTGCATGAATTTAATTCACCCGAAGAAGGGTCACAGACAGTGGCCAGTCTTTCCTTTTTCACTTAAAACTATGAACCTGCTATGCTAGACATGAATTTTCCTCGTGCATCTACATAGCATCAGACAGATTACTCTTCAAAAACTATGAACTGATCTTGTTATTTAGTGCTATCAACTACTGGTTCACAAAAACTGATGGAAACTTATAGAAAATGATCTCTACAACAAAGTGCAGAGGATCAACAAAACCCATCGTCCCTAAGTAATTCATGTGCATGTTTTCCATCTAGGATTTTGGCCGACCAACTAGAGCAGGCACTTGTTCATTTACCAAATTCAGAAACAATATTCGGCACTCAATAATCGCAAACTATTATAACTAGATAGCCAGAATTAAAAACAAAAATCAACAGTCACATAAAGTTGCAAAGTGTACACATATAAACAGAAATACACCTAAATTAATTGCAGCTAAATATTTTCCATAACCCTGGCATTTTGGGGGCAAAAAAGATTTACCTGTATTCTACCCATCATATCAAAATTGTTTCATTTTCATTCTGAATATGTCTCATTTTAATCACGGCAAGCATTCAATCGCATACGAATCAAATTTTGACACCCAAATAAATTGAAATCACACTATCAAAAATGCATGATCAAGATCCTAAAGAACTACAAAAGTCCCTTAATTTCATCACCATATTGCATGATCACTGATCAGGGTGCCATTTCTTCATAAAATGCTGCAAAGTTCAAACCTTTACGAAAAAATCAATTCTGATTATACATAAATGAGCTAGAAAAAACAAATAAAAGCTATAATTACGAAATATCACCAATATCATAACACGCAATACGTCTCCACCCCCCTTCCCGGGCAAAAAAAGCAAACGAATTTCACCTTTATTTACAAAAGGGCTTGCATGGAAACGTGAAGCTTCAAGAGAGCTTGCTGGGGTTTGAGAATAACGCCAGAAATTCCGATAAATATTATATTGGAAAAAAAGAGATCAGAAGAGAGAGAAATTGGCTGTTTTCTCTCTCTCTCTCTGGTTTTGAGGAATTAAAAATTTGAGAATATTTCTTTTTACCTGTTCATCAGGGTCTGACGAGTGACGACGTCGTTCGACTGATAGATTAGATCCTAAAGGCGTGGGACTATGCGGGTCTAGTTTGGGCTTGGACAGCCCATAAGGTGCCACTTAACAGGTTGTTGTTTGGGCTAGATTTTGACTTCCTATTGGCCCAAACCCAAGGTTTATCTCCCCTGTGTTTAGGTTGGGAAAAGATTAAAAACAAATAAGGATTTTTGACACAATTATCCTATTTTTTGGAGACAATGAGAGTTTTTTTTTTTATGTTTTTTAGTACTTTTTTAGATAAATTTACATTTCCGTTTTTTTTTTACACAAATTTCCGCTCCCGCCAAAATTTCCGAACTTTTTTACGTTATTGTTTCAAGATTGTTTCAAACATATTTCTTCCAATAAAATTTCAGTAAAAATAATTTTTTTCCCTGTTAGATAATCTATTTTATACTCGAAATCTTATAAAAAATTAATACATATACATATAAAACAACACATATTAAAATCAAATAAATTAAAAATATTATAGAGATAACGTGAATAAAAAAACACAACTCTATTTTTGATCAAATGCATGAAAACATAAAAAACATGGAAACAACCAAGAAACTAGAAACTATATAAACAAACCAGAAACAATATGAAAACACCATATGAGCAAAAAGAGTTAAAAATAAGTAAAAATTATTTTTTAAACATCAAAAACTACATGGAAACAACAAATAAAGTAAATATTAGAACAACATTAAAAACGGTATGGAAACAACTCAGAAATAACGTAAAAAAATATTAAAAACACTACATGAATAAAAAGAGCTTAAAAATATTTAAAAACTGTATTTACACATTGAACACTACATGGAAACAATAAAAAAAATTATTAGAACAACATTAAAAATATTATAGAACAACACAGAAATAATAGAAACAATGTACAAAACAATACATGAACAAAAATAACATAAAAATAGGTAAAAGTTGTTTTGAAACATCGAAGCAACAAAATAACAATATATAAACAACAAGGAAACAAATTTAAACATCGAAACAACATATATAACATATATATAAAGCAATATAGGAACAAAAAAACGAAAAAAGCGTAAAAATAATCAAAAAATATGCAGGAGTGTAAAAATGAAAAAAAATAGGTACAAAGTGATAGGAGCATATTTTGTGGACAGGTCTCTTGTGAGATGTTATCAGACCGTGAGACTGTGATACTTTTAGAGTAAAAAGTGATACTTGTCTAAATACACTTATTTAGACAAGTATCACTTTTTACACTAAAAGTATCACTGTCTCACAGACTTTCACCATCTCACATAAATTTTTGTGTTACCCGAAAAAAGGGTATTTTATGTAATTTCCCCAAAAAATAAATTAGCCAACAACAGTAAGGGTGTATTTGTTGGTTTTGAGTGTCAAAATAGAAGAATGGGCATTTGTCCCACATAGGTTGAGAAACAAAAGTGATGGGAGCCTTAAGGCTATTTAAGGAACCCAATTGTTTTGATTTCAAGTGCACCAATCAACTACACTATAATCTTTGTATTTTGATTCTTCTAAATTCCTTTCTTGTATTCTCTTGTAGAGTTGGGAGAAAGGTGTGAGTTAGTCAAAGATTTATAATAGTGTGGGAGTATTGGAGTCGGGAGTCGGGAGAGAGAATTTCTGTGTGATTGTATAATTTTTCATACAGTAGAATTACTCTGTGGGTCGTGGGTTTTCTCCGATTTTGGAGTTTCCACGTAAATCTTGTATTGTGGTTTATTGTTATTTTATTTCTCAATTATTTTTGCTTGTCCCTAGGGATGAATGGGGATTGTTTTTCCCAACAGTATCATCCTTATCCAACTAAATATCGCGATTTGTGTGTGAAGTTTTGTTATTCTAGATACTTTAGTTAATTCAATTGTTGTTATCTTGCACTCTATTCTTTCTAAAACATAATAATAGGAATTTATGCATTGTATTTTAAATTCACATAACTTTTCATTTAAGTCCAAATATTAGTGTTCGTCTCGTCAGTAAGAAATATTATTTGTAATACAAGAATACGAAATAGGGTTGATAATTCGGGTCATCAGATCAATTTCGTGTTCGAGTTATGCTTAATATACATCAAAAATTAATTTAAATATAAAATAGCTAAGTTTTGGATAAATTGGTAATATCGTATCAGTCGTGTTCGGGTTCGGGTTTCACTCAGTAATTTTGGGTCGGACTATCGTGTCGTGTCAGAGATTGCCACCCGTAAGGAATTTAAATTTATAATAGCATAATATATTGGAGTTATGATACGGCCCAACAAATAAGCAAGGAGCAGGTGAATGTTGAAAGTCAGCCCCAAGTAACAATTAACAAGAGCCCAACCCGGATCAGACGTCCATCAGTATGGTCAAGGATTATGTCACTTGAGGTGGTGACGTGGAGGAATGTTGCAGAGTTAGTTACGAGTGGGTGCTGAGGCATTATATGGCAGAGTAACCATTAGGCAGGGGATTATGATGATGATATTTGCTTTCTGTTGTTTTCTTCCTTCTTCTCTCTATTCTTTCTGTAATTTTCTCTGAATTCTCTACTGTACTGGAGTTTGTACTCACTCAAAGTAGTACTAATCTCAATATTACGTATCAATATTGGTGCTTTCATTGAGACGTGAATCAATGACAGAATCTGATCTTCCTTCCATGGTCAAGGCGATGCAGCTGCAACTGGAGAATCAAACAGTGCTCATGCAGAAACAAATTCAAAATCAGAACAAAACCATGGGTCAAGTGATGCATAAATATATGGATGTGGTGGATGCACGATTGGAGGAGCTGAGTTCCAACTTCCAACCTGGTGCCGGAAGCTCTGCCGGAGATACAACATACATGTTCCGCAGTCCGACAGTTGGTGAGAAATACACTGGAAATTGTGATGGGCAACCTACGTTTCGCACAATGAAAATGGATATTCCATTTCGATGGGAATGACCCCGAGGGATGGATTTTTAAGATCGAAGAATTTTTTGAGTTCCATGGAACCCCAAATAACTTACGACTCGAATTGTCTCTTTTCACATGGATGACCGAGCGACAGGGTGGTTTCAGTGGATGAAGGGGAATCACCTTCTTACTACTTGGGAGGAATTTCTAATTAATGTCTAAAATCGATTTGGGAGTTCACCATATGAAGTCCCTCAAGGTACCCTTTCGAAACTTACACAAGTCTCTTCCGTTGCTGAGTTCCAGTCGTCTTTCGAGGACTTAATGAATTAGGTTACGGGCGTCCCGGAGTCATTACTTGTGAGTTTCTTTATCACCGGCCTCAAGCTGGAAATTCGTCGCGAGTTGATGATTTCTCGCCCAACGACGTTGATGGAAGAATTTTCATTAGCGCGGGTCTATGAAACCCGATTTGAAGAAACCAGGGCAACTAACATGTATGGGTCCAAATGGGGAGTGACGAGCAGTTCAGTCCAATATTCTATTGGGCCTGCCCAGCCCAAAACGCATCCCAACAACATCGAATTAGGCTCCCACTTCAGTCCAGGCCCTAACCAAAAACTCGGAATCCTTGAACCCAGACCGGATATTCCATTGACATCGCATACAAACCCTACGTTGAACCCAAATCAAAATCAACAGCAGCCACCGCTCTTTCCCACACCTAAATTACCGATTCGCCGACTTCCACTGTTGGATATCAAAGAAAAATGCGAGAAAGGGCTCTGTTTCACTTGCGACCAAAAGTACGGACCAAACCATCGGCGTCGAGGCAAGTACTATGCATTATTGGGTCTTGATGAAGGCGACCCGGGGGACATGAACACTGTTTCTAAAATGGAGGGGGTCGAGAAAGAAGTTATTGGGGATATCTCGAGTTTGGATTCCTTAGCCGAGCAAGCGAACCCTCGCTCATTTCGGTTGTAGGGAGAGATAAATGGACATAGGGTGCAAGTGCTTACTGACAGTGGTAGTACACATAATTTCATAAAGCCATCTGTTGTGGAAAAATTGGGGTTACAAATTGAAGCGATTCCGATGTTTTGAGTGTTTATTGGGAATGGAGACCATCTGACGTGCCATTACAAATGCCCGAAAGTTAATATGGAGTTACAAAGGCACTCTTTCTCCGACGATTTTTTTATGCTACCGATTGAGGGTCCCGATTTAGTATTGGGGGTTCAATGGTTGCAATGGTTGGGGAAGGTGTGCCATGATTATAAAGACATGACTATGGAGTTCGAGATGTCTGGGAAGAGCGTTCAGCTACGGGGGGAAAATTGCTCTTCTTTGGAGTCAATTACATTCCACCACTTGCAGGCTTTAATTCACGAGGGGAAAATTCATCGCATGTATGAAGTTTATTTTTTTCCCTTGTAGGGTGAAAGCACAGAAAGAGTGAATACAGATCAATTGGTTACCTTCCCAGAGCCCAGAGGGGATACCAACTGAAGTTTTGGAGGTCTTACACCGTAATGTTGAAGTATTCGCTACACCAAAGGGTTTCTCCTTGCCGTATTATTGATCATCGTATATATCTTGAGCCGAGGGGAAGTAAACTGTGAATGTGAGGCCATATAGGTACCGTCAATTTTTGAAAACTGAAATGGAGAATGTGGTGAAGGAAATGTTGGAGCAAGGACTGATCCACAATAGCCATAGCCCTTACTCATCCCCAGTTTTACTCGTGCGAAAAAAAGACGGAACCTATCGTTTTTGCGTGGACTACAGGGAGCTTAATAACATCACGATCAAAGACAAATTTCCAATCCCCACAGTAGATGAGTTGTTAGATGAATTGGGGCCAGCTCGATATTTTTCCAAATTGGATTTACGCGCTGGGTATCATCAAATTCATATGCATCCACGAGACATCGCAAAGATAGCTTTTCGCACAATAGATGGCCACTATGAATTTGTTGTCATGCCATTCGGTTTGACTAACGCGCCTTCTACGTTCCAAGCAACGATGAATAGGTTGTTTGCTCCGTATCTGAGGAAGTATGTCATTGTCTTTTTCGATGATATATTGGTGTATAGTTCGACGTTGGAGGATCATGGTGAGCATCTTGAGCAAGTGTTGCAATGTCTGCGAAAAAATCGATTTTTTGTCAAACTAGCAAAATGCTCCTTTTGTCAGACTACAATTGAGTATTTGGGACATGTGGTTTCGACGGGAGTGGTAAGGGCTGATCCAAAGAAGGTGGAGGCCATGCTCGATTGGCCAAAACCTTCGACACAAAAATAATTGCGCGGCTTTTTAGGATTGACGGGCTATTATCGCCGCTTTATTAAAGGGTACGCCACCATCGCTGCTTCTCTAATTGAACTCCTAAAGAAAGATACTTTCACCGGGCAAGCACAATCGGCTTTTTCATCCCTTAAAAATGGCTATGTCTATAAAGACGATTTTATCCTCCACGATTTTTCGCAACCTTTTATAATTGAGATGGATGCCTCAAATGTTGGCGTCGGAGCAGTTTTATTACAAGGAAGGCACCCCATTCCATATTTTAGCAAAACGTTAGGGGTCAAGATGCGTTCTGCTTCGACTTATCAGAAGGAGTTGTATGTCATAACGAAGGTTGTGGGAAAATGGCGCCAATATATCTTGGGGCGTTTTTTCATTATTCGAACGGATCATTAGAGTATTCGGGAGTTGTTCAGACGAGTGGTTAACACGCCAGAACAACAAAAATATGTGCAGAAATTATTGGGCTACAATTTTCGAATCGAGCATAAACCGGGACATACTAATTTAACCGCGGATGCTCTCTCATGGATTCCAAAGGTATCAGAAACACTTTTGCCTATCATTGGTTAGTTCTGTAACTTGTGATTTGTTGGCAGATATACGAACAGAGAACAAGACTGATCTTGATTTCTTTGAAATTACATATTGAAGGTTAATAACGATCTTACTCCGGCATTTTACGTTAGAGAGGGATTCTATTTTTCAAGGGTCATATTGCCATCGGGCCGACGTCGCCGCTGCGGGGTGTACTTCTTCAGGAGTATCACTCGACTCTTGTGGCGGGTCATGTGGGAATAAAACACACTCTTGCCAACATTTCAGCTTCTTTTATTGGTCGAAGATGCGGCGGAATGTCCACGATTTTGTCTTTTCTTGCTTAATTTGTCAACAAATAAAGTGTTCCACACAACCTCCCATGGGTCTCATTCGGCCATTCCGATTCCAACGCAAGTATGGGATGATATTACTATTGATTTTATCACGGGGTTGCCACGTTCAAGGATTTTGAGTTATATTGGTTGTTGTTGATCGGCTAACCAAATTTGCACATTTTGGTGCATTGCTTGCAAATTTTTCTCGCTACCAAAGCGGCTAACCTTTTGTGAATATTGTTGTTAAGCTTCACGGGTTCCTTCCTCCATTGTATCGAGATGGTGACCGGTATTCTTGAGTTCTTTTTAGCGTGATTATTTAAACTTAGTGGCACGACAACTGCGTTATAGTTCTTCATACCACCCACTGGCCAAGCTGGCAAACCGAGGTAGTTAATCGAAGTCTTGAACAATATCTACGTTGTTTCGTACACGACAAACCAACGGAATGGGTCAAATTGCTTCCGTGGGCAGAGTTTTGCTATAACACTAGTTTTCATGAGGGATTACAAATGACGCCGTTTCAGGCTTTATATGGCGGACCTCCACCTAAGATTCCGATGTATCAACGACATGCCTCTTCCGTTCAAGCTGTTGATGAAAGTTTGTTGGAGAGAGATGAATTATTACGTAGCTTGCGCAACAACTTAATTCAGGCACAACGCCAGAAAGTGAATGCTCATCGTAGGGACATATAACTGAATGTGGGAGATCGAGTTTCGGTAAAATTGCAACCTTATCGCCAAACTTCGGTTGTTCGTCGTCCCCTTTCAGAATTAGCTAGAAGGTATTTTGGCCCATACCCTATAATTGAAAAGCTCAGTCCCGTTGCTTATAAAGTGGGTCTGCCACCTGAAAGTAAAATTCATCCAGTTTTTCATATTGTTAATCTCAAGCCCTTTGTGGAACGAGGGTCTGACGAGGGGACAACTCTTCCTACTGCAAGTTTTGAATATTATTTAAATAATTTCGAAATATAATGAATTTCATCGAACATCTACTTAATTAAGTTATTTAAGTTTATATTATAATCAACTAAACATTCAACTGATTGAAATTTGGACCAATAATTTTTGGATTAAACAAGTTTTATTACATTTTCTATATCATTGCAGGCATGACCTTTGTAAAGTCATGGCGGTATGAATTAATGATGCCAGGATGACTATGGCGGTGCGAATTAATGATGGCTGTATGATTTACTTCAGTGACTCCAAAGTACTGAAACATAACCTTATCCATGTTGCATACACAAAATATCACATATATCCTTATCTTTTGTGTTTTGACTTTTATTATAAACTCCAATACGCATTAAGTATTTCTATATTTGAGATAGGAGCTAGATACTGATAACATAACATTTATAGATAATATACTTAATACTTAATAGTTATAGACCACACAGTGTTGACTCTATAAAAGTTAAAATACTTATTGATCCAATTTTGATTATACAAGTTCTAATTGTGCAAATTTGTTCTACAAGTCGTCGTGCAGTTTTGTTCTACATATTTTGTGCAATTTTAGTTTTAACTAGGTATTTTAACGTTTTATTCGTTCTCATAATACACTTATTCTTTAACCAAAATCCCAAAATACTTACACTCAAAATACATATAACCGTTAAATGACACATACTAAAATCATTGTTTTGACTAAAGGCAATCGTCAAGAACCAAGAGAGCAATGTATGTTAAGAAATTACATGACTAAGATGGTCAATCTGTAAGGACTAGTAGTAGCCAATAATACTGACCTATTGAGTATTGATGTCATCTACTCCATTTAGTGTTTCATCTTATATACTTATGAATTATATAAATGTCATGTGTATAAAAATAGTCACATGTACGCCTTAGAGTGCCGGTAATGATGTAAATGGCATGATATGCCGCAATAATTTGCAGGCTCCCAAATGCTCCACCTAACTACTCTTAGGCATCTCCGAACTGTTACTCCATTAAAATAGAAAATGAAACATATAAAATTGAAGATCTCATTTGATTACAGACAATACACCATAATAGGTACTATTACAATTTACAACCTCAAAATATAAAAATGAAAAACACAGAATTACAAGAAGAAAATATTGGGCGCAGCGGAGGCGTGTCGTGGTCCGAGATTTGATTTATCCGAAATACCCGACAAATCACACCAACAAGATGATGGCAAAAAATAAATGACACGACGAGAAAATAAAATGTACACGGTGATTTTCGTGGTTCGGCAAAACCCGCCACGTCCAGAGTTTAGTTTCTTTACTAATAAAGAATTTTCCTAAGACAAGAAAATACACCCCTTGAGTTTTATGGACCAAACCCAAGAATAAAAGACTCGTCTGACAACCACTTTACTAGTTATCAAAAACACTCTCCCCAACCCCTTTGTGTTCTGAGAGAAAAAATACTGAGTGTTTCCGACACTATCACAATTTGACTCACCCAAATTGATCTTCCCAGTGTGTACACTTATTTTTCCTCTCCTGGGTTGGATGGACCAAGCAAATTACCTTGCTTGCCATGATTTTTCTCTCTGCACTCATCCCATCTATTTATAGATGAGATTTTCAGATGGTTTTTGCCAAAATATTCAAACAAATCAAACTTGTCCTTTTCAATTCACATGGAAAAGTCACAAAAATGTTAGGCAACCAAACTTGTCAAATTGGGTAGGCACCTCCATTGACTTTGTGATTTGTGGTGGGTCTAACAATCTCCACCTCCACCACAAAACACAATCATCCACAAACCGTAGCAAGAAACACCATTGGCCCGTTTTCTGCGCATGCCGAATCGATGGTCCTAACTCCACCGATTCAATCGACCAATGCACACGTGCGATCCGATCAACGCCACCGATTGATGCGAGGAAGACGACCTCGATCCATCCTCTCGCCAGCCACAGATTTTCCTCACACCCGTCTGCACCACCGGAAGAAGCCTTCGGCGCGCTACCACTTCCAAGTAATCCTCGAGGTCACCAGACGATACAAATTCCGATACTTCTCTCCCACCTTTAGGACCCTTCCGCCATGTGTGATTTTCAGGACTCCACCTCCGGTGAATATCGCATTTGTTGGAATCCACTTGGCACCAGGAAATTAGATTCACCCGCATCTTTGGGACATAGCCACACCACCCAAAGACGGTCCACTCCATCACCCATTTTGATTTTCACCACTCAATCCCTGATTCTACAAGTAGAACCATCACACGAGAACAAAGTTCTGTCTCCTCGCAATTGAAGTAAATCAAAATAATCACTTGGAAAGTACACATGCATTACGCATCCCGAATCTAAAATCCATCAATCTCGAGAAGAAGTATTAATCATTGTGGAGAGCGTGAGATATCTCCAATGACTATCACCATCATCACCACCGCCACCGCCACCGTCATCATCCTTCTTTCTCCGAGGACAATTTCTTTTGACGTGATCCTTCTTGTTATAACGATAGCATACAACACCCTTTTCCCTGGTCCTCGAATCGACTGCGACATGAGATCCACCACGAAATTCCTCCTTCTGGATTCATTGCCAAAGCAACCAAAGCATATCCGTGTCCCTCATCCACGGTTTGCAATTTTTTTATAGGACAACAACGATGCTTTTATATATGCTCCAAGCCCGGTGTGTCTTTTTTAAAATCTTTCGCAACATCGTCACGGACTATCATATGAATCAGGGATAGAGGTAAAAGTAAAAGGGCTTTCTTCTTCTTCCTCAACCTTTACACCAACTTTCCCAGTTGATCTAGATTTGCCACTTTGTGCAACTTTCATATCTGTCAATTTTCCCCCTTTTTCCTTCAACGCCATTCAGCGTCCCGTTAACTAGGAGATCCTTCACCCTTTATTGCCAAGGAGTGAAATTCCCTTTGCTATCAAATTGTTGCACCTTGAATGGATTTGTCACTGCCATAGTGTCCACCGGAAAAATTCAAATCTCAATTTTCTACCTTGCTCGGCTTACCAAGTAGCTCTGATACCACTTATTGGGCGCAGCGGAGGCGTGTCGTGGTCCGAGATTTGATTTATCCGAAATACCCGACAAATCACACCAACAAGATGATGGCAAAAACAACTTCACTTTGACAAGTTTGGTTGCCTAACAGAAAACTCAACGCAGATCTAAATAAAGCACAATAAAACTTACAACGAGAAACATGACATCGACAATCAAATACTTCAGGAACATAAACACTGATGAAGTCTGAACAACACTAGAAAAGCAAAGTAAAAAGCTTTTTGGTTTATTACTTAAAGAAACCGCCGGCCGCCTTCATCAAATCCCCATATCCACTTTCCGACTTCGATGCAGGCTCCTCAGCCTTTTCGCCGGACGGCTTGTGCAAGAACCCTTCTGCCATCTTAACATAATCCCCAACACCGCCGCCAGATGGCTTCTCGCCCTCAGTGGTTTCACTAGTGGTGGGAGCGGTTTTCACATCGGCGGATGCGGCGGCGGGGGGCGGAGCGTCGGCTGTGGTGTTTTTGTGTTCGCCGGAAGCAGGGGTGTTATAGTGGCGGAGATAAGTTTCGGCCTGGTCGACGTACTTTCCGACGCCCTTGGTCTCGTCGAGCTTGCCGTACTCTGAGGCGGCGTCGAGGAGATCAGCGGCGGCGCCGGCGATTTTAGCCTTGTCGCACTTGTCGCCGAGCTGGGCTTGAGTAGCGAACTCTTTGGCGCTGGAGAAAAGATCGTGGTTTGCGGGATGGGCCGGGTTGGGCTGATCGGAAGTGGGCTTGGATTGGTCGCCTTTGGCTAAGCCTGATAAGAAATCCATCGGAGAAAAATTAGAGAGGAAATTAGAGAGTAAATGAAAATGGATTTTGTGGTTGTGTGTGGAGAAGTGGAAGGAATGGCGGGGCCATAAATAGGCGGAACTGTTGAGAAATTGGATATTTTCTTCAGTGTTGGGAACGTGTCGGTGGCTAGTGGGATGCATACACGGCTTTTTTTTTTTCTTTTTTAAGGAGAGGGCCAATAAATAAATAAAACAAAAAAGGAGTTGATCAAAGATAAAACTCACGCTTGTTGGAGAAACCATGTAAGAAAAAAAAATTACCCTCAAACAAAGGTCAATAATATCCAATAAAAAATAACCACAAGCCGATAACCTAGCTTAGAAACCCTAAAACAAAAGACAAGAGTTGAACCAGCCCAAAAACAGGACTAATGTATACGTACATGTAAAGAATTAAAAAATATGGTTCTGACCTCTGTACCGCGGTACAAAATGAGAGAATTCCACAAGTCCGAACTCAGCATAAATCAACCCCATATGAACGTCTAACATGAAAAAAGATAGGTGATATCCGTAGAAAGAGCATCCTTGATGAATTTTGGGGACAAATCCCACCAGCAAGTGGTATAACGAAAGGCCTGTTTCGAAAGCACATCAAACAACCCCAAAATACATGAACACCTGAAATTGCACAAGGCAACAGAACAACAAAGGCAACCCTTGGATTGAGCTCAAACTCATATGGGTGTGTATATGTGCTCATCAAGGGTGATGCACCCGCTTGGATAGCTACCCAAGTCTGTGGCATGTAATAAACCCCAAAAATTTTGGTTCAACGTTTGAATTTTTTTTCCTCTTCAAAGATTTGGGTTTTCCGTTCGATTCTGGTTCTTGGTTTTGGTCTGACAAGTCAGAATGAGAACCGAATTGTGTTTTTTATACATTTTTATATATGATTTTTTTTATAAATATCTTATAGTTATTTTTCATTTTTACACAATTTTTCAAAAGAATTGCCTCACCAATTTAAATAATATATAAAAGCAAAAGGTACATTTATAATTTTTCATCCCAAATCTTTTTTTTTAATTTTAATAAAAATTCGGTTGACCAAAAAATCGATCGATTTTCTTTTTTTTGTTAAAACCAAACCGAATTAAATTCGGCTCTAGGAAACACAGACATTTCTGTGAGGATACCCGTGCTAATGTTACTAATAGTCTAATATCACTCATATTTGGGGAATGTAAAACTGATATTATTGATAGGAAGATGATGTATTTATACTAGGGGTGTGCACGATACGGGACGGTTCTGGAGATTTGAAAATCTCGAGCGAATCCCAAGTTCTGAGATTCTCGGAAATAAATCTCGAGGAAGCGAACCATAGAAAAAATCTCGTCCGAACCGTCATCGAACTTTTGGTATGATTCGGGACGGAGATTCATTCTAATGGGACGGGGACGGTGCGGTTCGGATTCGAGACGGAGTTTTGGAGATTAGCCATAAATAAAACATACAAATTTGAAAATAAATCAATATAAAAATCACCAAACGATATACTTATAGAGTTCTAGTCTCTTTTTAGCGTAGTCCCAAAATAAAAACTAAAACTATAATAGGTAACACAATCCAAAATTCTAAACTTAATAACCTCTATAATACAATATTAATAGTCTATTAATTGGGCAATTACCCTTCTATTGACATAAAATATATAAAATTAACTAATAATTTTTATAAATTAACATGAAATAAAAACTTGTATAAATTTATAATCTCAATGTCGCATACTTAACAACTTAACATAATCAATAAAATTATATTTATAATTTTATGTGATGTGGTAAAAAAAAAATTAAAATATCATCTTTTTTATATTGTTATAATATGGTACTGTAAGTCCAAGCGGCTACGATAATCTAGAGGGGGTGAATAGATTATCTCCATCTTTTCGATTTTCGCCCTTTTTTTCAAAAACCGAATGCTCAAAGATAATAATAAGGTGCGGAATGTAAACAACACACGCGTCGATTTAAAGAGGTTCAACCCACAGGGCCTAATCCTCTACCACCCCAAGATATCCAGGGATGGATTTCAAAAGAAAAAGAATTTTATTAATTACCAAAATTAATACAAATTCAACTTACAACACCTTGAAGAGCACTACACTCTTCTACAACAACACCTTTGGGGATTACCACAATCTCCCTTTGAAGATCACCACAATCTTCCTTCAACGGCACCTTGTGAAGATTACCACAATCTTCAACCTTGAAGAATACCAAATTCTTCAACACCTCAATAAGAAGATCACCACAATCTTCTTCACCTATCACCTAGATCATCCAAGTGTGTTCTTACCACAAGAACACTCACAAGGATATCTTGTGTTTGAATGATAACCAAAAATCAAGATTACAACTCAATAATGAATAATACAATTTGAGTGCAAGGTGTAATCAAGAATAGCCTAGACCTCAAGGATGTGAAAGTGATAAGCTAGGCAAATTTACAACAAGAATAATGACAATGAAAGACCAAGTATATGCTTGAAGTGTATCTTGTTGTGTTGTATCTCAATTGTTGTTTTGGTTGCTCCAAGACTTCCTCTATTTATAGAAGATGATTGATCAAGCATAGGCTCCTCTTGGGGATAGAAACTCTACATAAAAATACAATTAAAATCAAGAATATAGCTGTTAGAAATCAATCCCACAATTTAAGGAAATGTGTCTCACTGTCAAACGGTCATATTTTTTTTGTCAAACACAGGCGGCCAGGTCGCACACGTAAATAAGAGAAATAAGAACACTTTAAAAATTTCAACAGGCGGCCGGCCGACATAGGCTTTGGTCGACCCCTATCTCAACCGGTTCCCATAAACAAAAACGAAGAGGTTTTGTTCTGTTTTTCAAAATGAAACATGCAGTACCGGTCGACCACTAAGCGGCCGTCGGCCGGCCGGTCGGCCTGAAGAGCGGCCGGTCGACTGCGTGTTTTACCTCCGTCTCATTTTTGTTTCTAAAAACATCTTCGTGTCACGGGTTGCCTAGGGCGGCCAGGCCGACCATGAGGCGTAAATGTTGTCCAATTTTTGTCGAAAATAAAACTCAAGAAATACTCGAAAATTTAGTAAAAACATTTTAAACCGATCGAGAGTATTTAGACAACATTTAGGAACCAGTTATAGGAGTAAAAACCCATTGATATAAAATCATTAAAAGTGTTGTCCATTATTATCAAAAAAATAAACTTGAGGAAATACTCCGGAAAATATTAAAACCATTTTAAATCATTTAGGAGTATTTGGACAACCTTTAAAAACAATGTTTTGGTGATAAAATAAAATCATCAAAATTAAGATAAAAACATGTATCAAACAATCTCCCACTTTTTGATGATTACAAACCAAAACAATTTTTACACCAACTAAGAGAGCGATTTTAGAAATGTTTTTCCGGTAAAAATATTTGACCGTTTGGAAGCAACCAAAATTTCCAAAAATATTAAAGCAACTAAGTAGGGAGTAAATATATTCAATAATAAGCACAAGCTCCCCCTATCAACAAGCATATCAAGAATAATGTAAAAGCAATTTTCCATAAGCTAAAAGCTTAAGCTTTTACAATTTGTTCAAGAGCTTATAAGCTCCCCCTGTCACAAAACATCATTGAACAATTATATAAGTCCATCAAGCAACAATTGGACTAAAAACAAATCACAACTTATGGCTTTTATGAGCCATAGCTTATAGCTTTTGTAACAAGCTTTTATTAGCTTCTAGCTAATGAGCCAATATCCTGTTTCTCCCGCTTTGGAATCATCAAAAAGAATGTTAGGATGGTGAAAACACCATATAATAATATCAAAGTGCGCCAAAGGGACGATTTAACAACCATCGAGCAATTTATACATAGAGTCTAAGGAAAATGGGAGAATTGTAACATAAGAGATCCATAAGCTCATTAAAAAACATGATTTCAAAAAGATTTTAAGACATTTTGAAGCAGGAGAATCATGTAGAAGATGAAAGTTTTCATTGCGACATTTCAACAAACACCTTGTGTGCTTGAAAAATAAAAGAGGTTGCATATAGTCCTTGTAGAGGTTTCAAGCCAAAAAAATTTCATATCATCAATCAACCTCATTCCAAAGCTCAAAAAAGATCATATGCACCATATGCAACATTTGTCCATCAAATAAGAAGCTCAAAGTAGATTCTCAAGGGTTCAACCCAATTGAGGTAGGCTAAGAATGATCAAGGCATTACAAATGCCAAAAATTAGAACATCTATCAAGTAATAAGTCATGCCTTACACAATACATGTATCAAATGTCAAAAATCCCAACATATCTAACTAAGCATAATTATCAAAGTATCAAAAGAAGCACTTTTACCATCAAGTACTTCATACCAATTATCAAACAATGCTTAAATTAGAGTATTTTTACCATCAAATACTCCATCAAAATCATGACCATCCACAAGTCATTATCAACTTGCAATTTTAACCCTTTTAAGAAAAACAAGCAAATATTTTCGGTATATGTAATTATATAAATTTTTTGAAATCGGTTCTAACTTCGGGCCCTCGGTTCGGTATGGTTCTCGGTACGGGTATTTGAAAAATCTCCAGAACCGTACCATAAATATTTTCGGTACGGTACGGTTCGGGGAAAGTCAAAAAGTCAACGGATATTTTCGGTTTGGATATCTTTCGGTCCGGATATTGGTTCGATTTTGGTAATCTCCAAGTCCCGTGCACAGCCCTAATTTATACAAAAGAAAAGAAGCTTCTGTAGCTAACTAACTAATTACTGTTGCTAACTAACTTTACAAACTAACTTACAAAATCTTATAACTAACACTAACAGAAAAACAATAGCCAAACTCATTAACAAATTCTTCAAGTAACAATATCTCCAATACGCTCCCCATGAACCGAACTAGGACTCCCCAACGAAAGTTTATGACAGAGAAACTGAAATATGGCAGCAGAGAGGGGTTTGGTAGACACATCAGCCACTTGGTCTTCACTTGGGACAAAAAGAACATCAATCTCATTTGTATGCACCTTCTCTCGGACAAAATGAATGTCAATTTCAATATGCTTCGTTCTAGAGTGGAATACAAGGTTTTGAGCTAAAGAAGTAGCACCAACATTGTCTGACCACAAAATGGAAGGAGAGTCAAGATTAATGCCAAGCTCAGAAAACAGAGATTTAACCCAAATTAAGTCTGTAGTTGCAGTAGCAAGGGCTCGATACTCAGATTCAGTGGTACTGCGAGCCACTACATATGGTTGTTGGTCCCAAGGGGTGTGAGTGTAAGGTTTAAAGGGGGGTTGAATAAACCTTACCAACTTTTTGATTTAGTCCTTTTAAGATGTTCAGAGTTAATACTTCACACGGCTAAGTCCTTGATGGACAACTAAGTTAGTTGATCGCCAGAGTTAGTCACTCAACGAACTCGCCGAGTTGTTGATAGAGTAACTCAGCTGTTTTGACTAAAACTTAACTCGATTGTGATATGTTTTCATGGAAGACTTAACACCCTTGAATCTTGGTTTAAGTTTGTTTTAATACTTGATTATAGCACTTTGTTAATTATCGATGGACAACAAATTTATCAATGAGATATCAAAATAATATGCAAAGTAATTAAAGTCTTTGAAATGTAAATGACACAATAAATTTTATAGAGGTTCAAGATGGGGTAATTCTTCTACTCCTCTCTTCTCCAACTCCTGGAGGAATCCACTAAGTAATGATCAATGTACAAAGTGGTTATCTCCCGTGATGCAAGTCTTGATCACACACGATTGACTTGATCCTTGGGACTCAACGGAGATGCCTTGGTCACACTGGTGGCTTCTCGAACGACTCAAAGATCTTCACAGGCGGTGCCTTGCTACTACATGACCCACTTGCTCAAGCTTCTTGGATTTGATCACGAAGCCCTCCAAAAACTTGAGACCGGTTCGACCTGAACCTTTCTACAATCCTTTGTGGAATGTAGACCCCTTGATTCTTCAAATGTTTCCTCTTCAACTGATTAAAGTCGTCTTTCCTTCATAGATGAGTGTTGGATTGATTTCCTTCGTAATGTAGGCTTGAGGATTAAGCTTAAATCACTTGAGAATATTTGAGTTACGATATTTCTTTCTTGCTTGTAATGGTTTTCTCGGTGTAATCAAGGTTACCTTTTCTCAAGGTGATTCCTCAGCCTTTTATAGTGTTCTTTTGAAAATTTGCCCTTTGAAGAGATAGGTTAATTTTCAAAAGGCACTTGTGGTCGTTGGCTTGTCTTGTTGCAGTCCTTGGAATTGACATTTCCTCGTATTGAATGATTCTTTAGCTTTTCAGAGTTCTGACACAGGTGCAGTGCTTCCCATTGGTTTATTCCTTTTGCACGCTTCTGGGACTGAGCACTTTAAGAAAGACAGTATGGGAGTATTACTTGTTTAAGTAATTTTCTTGACTTCTGTGCAATGGATCTCTTTTAGTTGTCTCGACTTGACTACATTTCCTTGATTTCCCCAGATGACTTCGAGTCAGCTTCCAATCATTGGATGACTCATCTGTCACATCAACTTGAGACTTGGCTATCTTGAATTGACTTGACTGACACTTTACTCACCGCATCTCATCTTTGCACCTTGATCGAGTTCTCGTCTTTTCTTCCTTGCTACACTCGGTTGCCTCACAAATGAGTCTTCCTTCTAGTCTCCGATTGACTTCTTGCATGTTCAGCATAGTCGACTTAACTCAAACTCGACCCCTATCTATTACAATGCAAATTACAAGGAAAATGGGGTGCCAACTTTCTATTCTAAGTTTTATATGGCATTCATCAAAATCTAAAAATTAATTTCCCAACAATGGTTTCTTTGATCCCCACACAATAGGATTTTTGTCAAGTAAGATACATAAACCACTAGTAGACCTTCTATCATCCAAGGAACTTGCATAATCCGTATTAGAAAAACCAATAAGATTGAATCTACTAACAGGAGTGAATTGAATACCATAAGCAATAGAACCCTTGAGATACCGCAACACCCTTTTACATGCCATCCAATGATTCTCAGTAGGAGAGTGCAAGAACTGACTGAGTTTATTTACAGCAAAAACAATAGCAGACCTTGTTAAAGTAAGATATTGTAGTGCACCAACTGTACATCTAAAGATTGTGGCATCAGAAAGTAATGGATTGTCATCAAGTTTGAGTTTAATACTGGCACAACAAGGAGTAGAAATAGCTTTGCAATCAGATATGGAGGTTTTCTTGAGTAAATCAGTGTCATAATTCTCTTGATTAAAAAAAATACCATCAGAAGTTATATGAGCTTGTAACCCAAGAAAATAGTTGACAACTCCAAGATTTTTAAGAGAGGATTTTACATCCATATTTGTAACAATCTTCTAAATAAGGACTGAATCACTACTTGTGATGAAGATATCATCAACATAGACAAAAATTAAGATGAGGGTGGAACCATTTTTGTAGATGAATAATGAACTATCAGAAGTGGAATCCTTGAATTTAAGTGTCAATAGGAAACCTTTAAGCTTATCATACCAGGCTTTGGGAGCATGTTTCAACCCATAAAAGGCATTAGTGAGTTTGCAAACATGATGTGGTTGTGTCATGTCAACATACCCTTTTGGTTGAGTCATAAAGACTGAGTGATGTAAGTCCCCATTGAGAAATGCATTTTTACATCTACCTGCTGAATAGGGCATGCAAAAGTAAGAGCCAATGTAAACACAATGCGATATAAGGAGTGAGAGGAATAAAGACTAGGAATGACAGAAGATCCAATATGAGAGATAGGAATTTGAGAGCCATTACCAACAACAAGCCTGTCTTTGCCAAAATACTCAGTCTGCACATCAAGATTCTGAGGCTGCAAGGAGATATGGTTTGTTGCTCCACTATCAACAAACCAGTCAGAGTTGACTGACTGAGAGCTAATGGATTGTGGTTGTTCTGAAGCAGCAAAATAAACTTGAGATGCTGAGGAATTGGAACCAGCTGTCGGGCCAACAAAAGGGACATCAAAACGCTTGAAACACTTAGACGCTAGATGGTTATTTTTACCACAGATTTGACAAGCCTTGACTGACCTGTCGAGATGATATGACTCCCTCTCCCAAACCGGCCTCTTCCACGAGAAAAACCAACTCTATGTCCATTAAAACCACCTCTAGAACCAGAATCAGTAAAATTGCCTCTTCCAAATGAATTGCCATTGGAAAAACCACCACGATTTCCAGAAAATTGAGAATTATTAAATCGATGTTGTACCAATTATCCTCATCTTCAGTACAAACTCATCAATAAAAGATCATCTTTCGTAAGTGTTTGAAGCTGAAATCACAGATGCATCACCCCAGCTTTGGACTAACTGTGATAAAGTTTGTCCAAAGTACTCCATAACTCAGCAGAATTGGAACATCGAGCCACATGTCCCATCATAGATTCAGTAATAGAAGCTAATAGCCAACTAAAAAGAAACTGATCTTTTCTTCGCCATTGAATAAACTCAGGATTGAGCTCAGAAGTAGAAGCCAAACCATATTCATCTGTGAGAAACTTTGATGGAGGAACAGGGGAGCCAAGTAAGAAATCTTTGAAGCCATGCGCACACACCGTAGAAAGTACTTGAGCACGCCAGCAGATGTAATTACTACGGTCTAATTGAACTGTAAAAGTATGAAGAGTAGGAAGATCAGTAAGAGAACCTGAGATCGCCATGAGATTCTGAGAAGAAGAAGAGAAAAAATAAGCTTCGCCGAAAAACAAACAGAATTACCGCACCGGAGAAAAAACCATCACCGGAAAATATGGTCGGCTCTTGATACCATGCTAATGTTACTAATATCACTCATATTTGAGGAATGTAAAACTGATATTATTGATAGGAAGATGATGTATTTATACAAGGGAAAAGAAGCTTATGTGGCTAACTAACTAATTACTGTTGCTAACTAACTTTACAAACTAACTAACAGAATCTTATAACTAACACTAACAAAAAAACAATAACCAAACTAATTAACAAATTATTCAAGTAACAATATCTCCAATAACCCGTACCGAATATGTATTGGATACGATACCTTATCGATACTCCAGGATACATATTTATAATATTGATGATATTTTCAACATGTTTTCTGTGTGGCTCGTGAGTTATCACATTCAGATTTGAGTGTTTATGAAAGTTAGTTTTGTATATTAGAAACATTGTTTTTTTTAAATTGTACTTAGTACGTAAATATTTTATAAATTATAGAAATATATAATTTTATATGTATATATGTATCGTACATGTATCTTTAAAATTTCAAAGTATGGCGTATTATTGTACCCATATTGTCTTGTACCAATGTCTTGTACCCGTACCAATGGTTCATAGATTGGGCTTGATTTACAATTTATAAATTTGGTAGATTGAAATTTTGGTTAATTGCAATTTTGGTTCTGTTCAATTCGGTCAAACCCAATCTGCAACCCTAGGCAATTATGACTCTTTTGGAAGTGAGGGACATGTTTTACTCATTGAATTGATGATGATGCCCAAATAAAGCAGGTTAATTTTTCATGTACACATAGCAGACCAGGAGACCCCAGAGAGCCCGGAGACCCCGGAGAGCCCAGAGACCAGAAGAGCCGACTAGAGCTCCCGGGTCTCTTGGAGAGCCCGGAGACCCCGAGACCGTAAGAGCGACAGAGCTCCGGGTCTCTGAGAGCCCGGAGACGTAAGAGCCGCCCAAGCTCCGGGTCTCCTGGAGAGCCCGGAGACCCGGAGACCAGAAGAGCCCGACCAGACCCCAGAGACTAGAAAAGGCCTACCAAAAGACCAGCTCATCAACTCATGCACAACAAGGAGGAGACAAGTGTCCCACTCAGTAAAACAAGTGTCCCATTAATTAACTCATGCACAACAATGAGGAGACAAGTGTCCCACTCAAAGAGACAAGTGTCCCATTAATCAACTCATGCACAATAAGGAGGAGACAAGTGTCCCACTAATAGCATAGATATAATGATTACTAGGCTATCAATTGTAATAAGTATAAATAGTATTGAAGAAGGAAGGAGAGAGGAGGATAGCCTCTGTAAAGCCAAAATACTTCACCTAGGCCATTTAATAAAAAAGGCATTTTATAGCCATTTATTGTATTCACTATTTTTATATTTAATTTCTTGTTGACCAAATTTGACGTCAACAAATTGGCGCTAGAGGAAGGGGGCTTTCCTACCTTGTAAAAAAAATTTAAGAGAGAGAGGAAAAAAATATATATATCTTTTCTACACGGCAGCACAATCGGAGGCATTGATTCTTTTATGATTTTGGAAATATGTATAGTTTCCCACTTCAATTGAAAGCAGCATGGCTTGGGCCCCTATGATTTCTAAGGAAGTCTTGCGAATGCTTCCCAAAATTATCGTCCAAACGATCTATCAACGTTTTGAAGGCCAATTCAACTCGCAAAACATGCAATTTTCTGTCAATCCATAGCCCGGGGGCCATCACATAAGGAGGAAAGCCATTAAGCTCATCTCATCTCATTATCGCCTTGGCCACGCGCCGAGCGCCGCAAAAATTGCCTCGGCCAAGTTCTGAGCGCCGCAAAAATCGCCTCGGCCACGCGCCGAGCGCCGCAAAAATCGCCTCGGCCAAGATCCGAGCGCCGTTTAAATTTGCCTCGGCCAAGTTCCGAGTGTCGTACCATTCGCCCAAGTTCCGAGCGCATGTAGGCCTAGCCAGAAAAGGCCTAGCCCGAGCTCATTTCATCTTATCGCCTCAACCTAGCATCGAGCGCATCTCGGCCTAGCCCGAGTTCATCTCATGCCATTTCATCTCATCTCATTTCATCCCATCTCATCACATTTCATCTCATCTCATCTCATCTCGATCTAGCTCGAGCACATCTCATCTCGGCCTAGCTCAGCCTAGCACTAAATACTGCCAAAAAAAAAAGAAAATAAGGGGGGGCATTCATGCACTCAACTCTTCAAGTTCCATCCCGACTCAGCATATCTCTTCCTCGACCTAGAACTTGGGGGCCTTTGATGATGCCCAAATAAAGCAGGATAATTTTTCATGTACACATAGCAGACCAGGAGACCCCGGAGAGCCCGGGTCTCTTGGAGAGCCTGGAGACCCCGGAGACCAGAAGAGCCGACCAGAGCTCCCGGGTCTCCTGGAGAGCCCGGAGAGCCCGGAGACCAGAAGAGCTGACCAGAGCTCCCGGATCTCCTGGAGAGCCCGGAGACCAGAAGAGCCGACCAGAGCTCCCGGGTCTCCTGAGAGCCCGGAGACCCCGGAGATCAGAAGAGCCCGACCAGACCCCGGAGACCAGAAAAGGCCTACCAAAAGACCAGCTTATCAACTCATGCACAACAAAAAGGAGACAAGTGTCCCACTCAGTAAAACAAGTGTCCCATTAATCAACTCATGCACAACAATGAGGAGACAAATGTCCCACTCAAAGAGACAAGTGTCCCATTAATCAACTCATGCACAATAAGGAGGAGACAAGTGTCCCATTAATAGCATAGATATAATGATTACTAGGCTATCAATTGTAATAAATATAAATAGTATTGAAGAAGGAAGGAGAGAGGAGGATAACCTCTGTAAAGCCAAAATACTTCACCTAGGCTATTTAATAAAAAAGGCATTTTATAGCCATTTATTTTATTCACTATTTTTATATTTAATTCCTTGTTGACCAAATTTGACGTCAACAATTGATTTATTAGATAATTTCTATTTAAATAATTAAAAATGTGTTTGTTTTATGAATACACATAACATGTTTAAGAATGGAATATACTGAAATATAAAAAAAAATGAAATATGAGATGAAATTCGAACATATAATTAAAAAGATTTGTGATGGTATATATTGAGCATGTAGATAATTAATAAGGGCTAATTTGATTGAATATTGCAAATAGTCCACAAAGTTACACAATTTATTTTATTTTTTGTTAAATTAGGCACTGGTCAAACAAGTGCCTGTTGCAAAGTTCGGCAATATATAGTAGGCGCCAGTGGTAATGACATCTACTTCTATTCTCCTTTTTAAACCCCTGCTTCATTCTTCCCACATTATTTCTCTTTGACTGAGCTCTATTTAAAATATATATATATATATATTAAGGAGTGTGTTAAAATACCACATATACCCTTAATTAATCATAAATTTTGCTTTGAAACAAACAAATTTAGGCATTAATATTAGTTAGAAAATGATACATTTAAGGATAATTTGGGGAATCTTTTTTCACATCCTTGAAATTGTAAAATATCATTCTTTTTGGAAAAAATAACTTATCAAAACGTCACTTATTTTAAATAGGATGTGGTATATTTTACGTTCATCATATGGCAAATATGGAAAATATAATTTTATTTATTTTAATTGGTTTAAATTGCAAAATTTGGCACTAATTGAAGATTTTTCTCACACATTGGATTCATTGAAACCAAGCTGATTATGTATAATCATTTTCCCATATTTTTCTTCTTGCCTAATGAGGCCCATATACTATTTTCTTTTTAATAAATTGTGTTGGGAAATTATTTTTAGATTTTGATGAATGCCATGTAAAACTTAGAATAGAAAGTTGGCACCCCATTTTTGTTGTAAATTACATTGTAATAGATAGATAATTTGCCGAATTTGAGTTAAGTCACCATGCCCGAACATGCAAGAAGACAACTCGAGACTAGAAGGAAGACTCCGTGGAAGTGAAAGCGGTGAGTGTGGCAAAGAAGAGAGAAGACAGAACTCGATCAAGGATGAAAGCGGTGAGATGCGGTGAGTGAAGATCGGTCAAGTCAACTCAAGATAGCCATGCTTCAAGTTGCGTGATGAGAAGAGTCATCCAATGATTGGGTGACTCAAGTCACCTGGGGAAATTAAGAAAATGCGATCAAGTCGAGATAATCGAAAGAGATCCGTTGTACGTAAATCAAGAGAATTACTTAAACAAGTAATACCTCCATACTACCTTTCTTGAAGTGCTCAGTCCCGAGAAGCATGCAAAAGGAATAAATCAATGGGAAGATCGACCGTGTCGAACTCGAAAAAGTCAAGAATCGTTCATACGAGGAAACGTAAATTCCAAGGATCGCAACAAGACAAGCCAACGACCACAAGTGTCTTTTGAAAATAAGTCAATCTCTTCAAAGGGCAAATTTTCAAAAGAACACTATAAAAGGCTTAGGAGTTTATTTGAGAAGAGGTTACCTTGACAACCTGAACCACGAACATTCAAGCTAACATTTGAACTGTAACCAAAAATATTCTCAAGTCATTCAAGATCAATCCTCAAGCCTACATTACTAAGGAAATCAATCCGACACTCACTTGTGAAGGAAAGACAACTTCTATCAGTTGAAGAGGAAACATTTGAAGAATCAAGGGGTCTACATTCCACGGAGGATTGTAGGAAGGTTCAAGGTCGAACCGTCTCAAGTTTTTGGAGGGCTTCGTGATCAAATCCAATGAGCTTGAGCAAGTGGGTTTTGTAGTAGCAAGGCAAGCGCCGTGTGAAGAAGTTCGAGTCGAACGAGAAGCCGGTTGTGTGACCAAGGCATCTCCGCACTAAGTCCCAAAGGATCAAGTTTGTGTGATCAAGACTTGTATCGGGACTCATTAACCACTTTGTATATTGATCAATACTTAGTGGATTCCTCCAGGAGTTGGAGAAGAGAGGAGTAGAAGAATTACCCCATCTTGAACCTCTATAAAAACTTATTGTGTCATTTACATTTCAAGACTTTAATTTCTCGCATATTATTTTCATATCTCACGACATATTTGCTATCCAATTGATAATTAACTAAGTGCTAAAACCAAGTATTAAAACAAACTTAACAAATTCAAGGGTGTTAAGTCTTCCTGAAAACATATCACGGTCGAGTTAAGTCTTTAGTCAAAACAATTTGAGTTATTCTATCAACGGCTCGGTTGAGTGTTGAGTGACTAACTCACGATTAACTAACTTAGTTGTCCATCAAGGACTCATTTTGTGAAGTATTAACTCAACATTTTAAAAGGACTAAATCGAAAAGTTGGTAAGGTTTATTCAACCCCTTCTAAACCTTACACTCACACCCCTTGGGACCTACAAGTGGTATCAGAGCGGTTGGTTCATTGAGCCTTCCGCACTAGTTACTGAACTAGATCTCCAAATTTTTCAAAGCTTGTTTTAGTACTCAATCTTTCAAAACTCTTTTATTCAGCAAAGTTATTATCATGGAAGCAAATTTGACACGCATCCCTCTGTTCACAATTGAAGAATTTGATGATTGGAAAATTCGTATGCAGACTCACCTATCAGCATTACACGATGAGATGTGGATAGTGATAGAAGATGGGCCACTCCAAATCTTAAAATTGAACACACGGTACGCAAGGAGAGCGCAAGAATCGAAGGAGAAGAAGATCTTTGCTCCCGGATCAAAGAATGGTTGAAAAACCAAGAGCTAAATGGACAAATGATGACAGGAAAATATATAACTTGGACAATGTGACCAAGGACATTCTTTACAAAACTTTAGACAAAGCCATGTTCAACAAAGTCAAATTATGCAAAACGACAAAAGAAATCTGGGACAAGCTAACCTTAATTTGCGAAGGATCAGAGCAAATCAAAGAAAATAAACTATCTGTGGTTGTACAAAAATTTGAAAACTTTAAGATGCTTGCAGGAGAAACCTTGGATCAGTTGGATGCTCGGTTCACAGAAATTACCAATGAACTGTCTGCACTTGGAAAGGAATATACACAGAAGGAAATGTGTATGAAAATTCTAAGAAGTCTCCCAACTGAGTGGGATATGAAAGTCATGGCCATGAGACATTCCATGGACCTATCGAAGACATCCAACCATGAGCTATTCTCAGATCTCAAAGCCTACAAATTTGAGCTGAGAAGAAAAGACCAAGAGGAAACAACTGTGCCCAAAACAACTGCTCTAATTGTTAAAGATGGCAAAAGAGTTGAGGTCAAAGAAGTCATTAACCAAGAGGAGATCGCAGTGATGGTTAAAAGGTTTAACAAGTTCTTCGATAAGAATTACAAAAGAAGCAAAGTGAATCCTCCAGAAGACACTCAGCTCCCTCCAAGTCAAGGGAAGAAAGACCACCCAAGAGAGCAGAGCATCAAAAAGTTGAATATCAAAGAGCCGACAATCCAATGATGGAAAGAATCGATCAAAAAGTTGAAAATCTGCTGAATCTTTGCAGTGCAACCCGGTCACTATGCCATTGAATGCCCATATCCCGTAGTCAACAAATATAGGAATGAAGAGGAAAGAAAGGTCTTGGGAAAGAAGACAGAAAAGAGAAAGCAATGTTGGCGCAGAGACACGATGACTGATCAAGTCAAAAGACACAAACAGACTCGGAGAGTAGTGAAGTGACTACTCAAGTGACTACGAAGAAGAAGCCTTGATCTGTCTAATGGCTAAAGAACAAAACCAACCCGACCAAGAAGATGAGATACACTCTAACTCATCACACTCGACACTAGTGATAGTGATTGTGACACACACACTTCATCACCCTCGATCTTTATGATTCATTAGGCAAAATGATGAAAGATTTTGAACACATTAAATCCTCACACACTATTAAATGAGGAAAACAGCTACTAAGAACCAAAACTCACGGTGACTAAGGAGCCGAGTACTCTAAATCAAATAGTCGATGAGAATAAAAGTCTAAATTTGAAAATGTTAAGTTAATAGCAGAGATAGTGCTATAGAAAAGAGGGAGAATGACCTCAAAAATGTGATTGCCTCATTCACTAAGGCATCTAAATCATTGGATGATCTTATTATGAGTCAAAGAGAATGTGGAGACAAGACAGGCTTAGGATTTAATTCCTCTATGCTATGTCAAGCTCCAAAAGTGATTTTGGAAAAAAGATCTTCAAGCAATGAAGTATCTCTAAAATCCAAAACTCCAAATGGTGCACACACATTTATTCCAAACCACAATCACAAGCAAACTGGCCTTGGTTATAAAGGAAAAGGAAAACAGCCAGTTGAATATGCTGAGAGGACAGCGGAGAAGAAATCCAGCCAAGTTCCTCAGCAAACTCCAAATAGGAGATACTCTGTAAAGAAGAAACAGAACTACCAGAAGCCACATAAATTCTATAAAAGAAACACATATGATGGGAATGGTAGAAAATACCCAAGCCAAGCTGATTGGAATAATGTGAACTATCAGCAAAAACCTATGGAATATAAGCCTAAGTGGCAAAGGACTAGAACTCAGCAAAGGCCATTCCAAAGGCATAAGAGCTTTCATCAGCACACATATGCACCTAGGCACTACACTCGGAGATATCACAACTACCCAAAGAAGGCAATTGCTAAAACACATACACAGGCATACGGACAAAAGAGACAATTTGTATGAACCTAGAACCCCAAGCAATTTGCCAAAATTAATTATGATTATGGCACCGATAGATGGCAACTCCTTAGAGTCAAATCATTTGGCTATAGGTTGGTTGGATCATCTTACAATACTAACCCCTCAGGACCCAGGCAAGTATGGGTACCCTTAAAACCTAATTTCCTTGATTGGGTTCAAGGGCGGTGAGTGCCAAGGAACCTGGTACATGGATAGTGGTACATTCCGGACACATGACAGAAACAAGAAAAATTTATCAAAATTCAAGGATGTTAGAGGTGCAAAAGTCATATTTGGAGGAATGAAGCTCCGGGGAGAAATAAGAGGCATTGGATCCATCAAGAAAAATGGATTAGAAATTACAGATGTTGCATATGTTGAAGGCCTCAACTTCAACTTGCTAAGCATAAGTCAACTCTGTGACAAAGGCTCTACAATGTTGGATTCAATATGGGTGTATGCCAAATCAAGGATTGAAACTAATGAAACAAAGTGTTGCAAGGATGCGAGACAAAAGAACATGTATGTGATAGATTGGTCAACGCAACACCAAGCACTTGTCTCGCTAGCAAAGAGCACAATCAATGAATCAAGTTTGGTCCGCGACAAGAAGCTAAGTCACCGAATTTCAAAACTATTAACAAACTTGCAAGAAGTAATCTTGTGGAAGGACTTCCAGACTCAGTTATACAAGAAGGAAAGTATATGTGATGCATGCAGATGGGAAAACTGATCAAATCATCATTCAAAGAAAAGACATGTCCATCTTCAACAAGAATATTGCACTGCTACATATGGATCTATTTGGTCCGAGTTGAACCGGCCAAACATAAGTGGGAAGAAATACACCTTGGTGGCAGTATATGACTACTCAAGATATACATGGACAATATTCATGTGTAAGAAGAAAGAAACTCTGCAGAAACTACCTCAGCTGATAAAGAGAATACAAAATGAGAAGAGTCAAACCATTATCAAAATAAGATCTGATAGAGGAATTGAGTTTGTCAATGGTATAATAACTCAGTATTGTATTAAAAATGGTATTGGTCATGAATTATCTAAAGCAAGGACTCCACAAAATGGAGTTGCAGAAAGAAGGAATAGAACTCTCAAAGAAGCAGCAAGGACTATGTTAGCTGAAGCAGGGCTGCCTAAAAGATTTTGGGTTGAAGCAATAAACACAGCATGATATACTCAAAATAGATGCATGATAAACAGACAGCTGACAAAGACTCCCTATGAGATTTGGACAGGGAGAAAGCCAAATGTTGCATACTTTAGAATATTTGAAAGCAAATGCTTCATCCATAACAATGGCAAAAATAATTTAAAGGCTTTTGATGCTAAAGTGATGAAGGTATCTTCTTAGGACGCACCTTGGTGAAAGCAAAGCCTACTGAGTGCTCAACAAGAGGATAATGGTTAGAAGAATCCATCCATGTGGTGTTTGATGAACCCAACGTAAATGGAGAAGACATTGAAGAGTCACCGACAAGTGAATCAACCAACCATGCGAAGAGTCCCTATGTTGAAAATTTGAAGTTGGAATTATAAATCCGGATGAAGATGAGATAGCCGAGTCTCAAAGACAGTGGAAAATCTGTAATGACTAAATGATGATGAGAGAGCCGATCAAAATAACACAGCTGCAAGACGATGTTCGCCTTATTTTTAGCTTCACCGCAAGTGTACGGTGTAGTTTATAGAATAGGGTAAGCAAGGTCGTATCCACGGAGACTAATAAATTAGTGCGCTAAGTATTGAACCAAAATAGTTTTATTTTTATTTAGACAATCTTAATTTGATGATTGTTGTGGAGGTAAAGACAAGAATAACCACAAGAATACAAGATACTAAGAATAATGGAATTATCAAGAGAATGAAATGGATTCCCGGATTATGGTTTCAATTAATATTCCTCTTGTTGTCCGATTTAATCAAAGCCAAAGTTATTATCAATACGCCTATAAAACGATCACAACGGTATTTTATCCTCCCTCTCGAGATGTATATAAAGTGTAGATTGAAATATCTATGCTAGCATCTCTACTCAACATAAGATACACAACTCCCAAATGCACAAAAGATCAAATATCCTCACAAATATTCACAAACCTCTCGATTATGCAAATATTCATGTCAAGTACTCAGGATCTAATATTGAAGCTCATCTCTCGAATTATGAATCAATATATCAAACAAGTTAAATCATTGGCCAAGTGATAAAACAAGAATAAGAACAAAGTACTCAAATAGGCTTCAAGATAATAACTTCAACCAAGATTAAAACATTCAACAAGAGTTCAATTAATCTACTACCAAAACCCGGAAATCACAAGATGTTTAGCTACTCATTACACATAAACAACTCATAAACAAATTGTTCATATTCATGACAAGCTAAAATGAAAGATTAAAGCACAAAGAATGAGAAAACTTAGGGAAATGGATAATCTCTCAATTTATCTTCAATCCTCAAGCTCCGATTCGACCCGATTCTTCTCTTGATTCTTCCTTGATGAAGTTGAGCTATTTCTTGTGTTCTTGGGTCTTTTCGGACCTTTCCTCCTGGTGTGCGCCCAAGAAGTGGTATTTATACCCTTTTTGAAGTCTAGGTCAATTTTTGTCATTTTGGAGTTTTTGCAAGAACGCACGGTCGTGCGCCCACGCATGGGCTACCCGTACGCCATCCCGTAGAAAACATCCAGTCTCAGCAGGGCGCACGGGTCATGCGTCCACGCACGGGTTACCCGTGCGCCACCCAAATGTCCAAATTTGTTCACGAGGTCTTCATAATAATTGTAGCCCTTTCTCTTAGATTTCCATATCCACTTGAATCACCTTAATATCAATTTTGTAGATAGAGTTATGGCCAAAATACTAAACCCTGCCAGTGCTGGAAATTCCATACGTGTTTGGATGTTCCTTGAGATAAATCTCCTTGTTGTTTGATCATCCATGCTTCTTTTGACACACGACTCATCATTATGACTCTATAATCCATATAGTTGGCTTCCAATTGGGTGTAATCGCTCGATTCATGATGATTCTAGGTCACAATGCTCGTATTTGTCACAAAATCACTCCAAATATCGTTAAATTCCTACAAAACGAGCAAAGCGTAATATCTTTCCCACAAAGAGTGAATACAAACCATTTCATATGAGTTTATGCATGTCTAATCATCATTTTAGTCATATTTATACCTCAAAATACATGCAAAACTCACACCTATCAAAATTCCCCAAACTTAAATGTTGGTCGTCCTTGGCCAACGCTTTTAAAACTAGACAACACATGATTGGGAGTAATGAAAAGTAGAACGCACAACAACTCCATAAAATTCGCATTGTTTATCGTAGGTGTCAAGCAACGAATCAACCAAGCCTCAAACATCTAACATAGAGCACACATCAAAGAAACCATGGTAAATGTTAAGAATTACGCCTCACAAAGATCAAGTGTATACTCTCATCTCAAATGAATATAGGATGTGTTTACGCTCAATTCAATTCAATGTTGAAGAATTACCATAGGCTTGCAAATCGTCTCATATCTCCGCCACTAGAATGTATGCAATTTGTGAATCAAAAAAGACTTCTCTCTTTGGTTGTAATGAAGGCTCTTTGGTTAGGGTAGGAAAATATAGATAGAGTGACTCAAACTCGAGCGTATAGACCGGTGAGCATATAGATCGTCAACGTTAAAGCTTAATATGCTACCCAAATCATCTCTCATTTTCATCAACTCTTCTTATCTCCATCTCCTTTCTTTTGTAAACATTATCACCTCACATACAATTCTTAGCCTCCAAGTTCATTCAATGAAAACTCACATCATAAAGTCAATTTTTTTTTATGACTCTTTTATGAATTTTCAACATTTCTTTTCTCCTCATTTTCTTCTTTTTTTTTTGTCCCCATCAACCAATTTTGCACAATTATCCAACTTTTCAGTTCCAACCCATTCAACCTCATTCACTCCCTCTACTCAATGTTCTACGCTCAAGTGTAGGGTAACAAATATATCAAGTTAAGGCTTGAATTGTTGCTATCAAGAAATTAGGCAATAGGCTCAAGTTGGCTAACTAGGGATTTCAATATCATCTTAGGTAAGCAAAAGGCTTGAAGGGCTAACAAAAATGGCCTTTGATCATTTTCACACCGCATACAACATGTGACCTTGTGAGATACCGAGCAAGTTCTAGAATTCTAACAACATGAATGATACACTCAAATCAATCAACAAGACTGCATATGATGAAAGCAGTAAAGGCTCAAAAGCTCACAGGCTTGCAAATACGTAATTCAAAGCATCAAACCATGTTCTCAATATCCAAATGCTCAATATCATCTATTCATGGTTCAATCAACTCATGCTCAACACCCAATCCAAACAATACAAAATTTTCAAAATCAAGCACAAGTTACAATCAAGAGATCAACTCACTCCCTAAAATCTATGAAAGCAATAAACGTGCTAAAACAATAAACGTGTTTCTAATGCAAATGCAACCTAAAATGCTCTACATGCAACTATATGAAAACACACAAAAATGCAATTTTATTTTTCTATCCACACATTTCATATCAAAATAACTATCTCTCCCCCCAAACTTAAATGAAATTATATCGCACGTAAGAGAAGATATAATTTCAATAAAAACATTGTGGATTGGACCTGATTTATTATGGAGGTGGTGGCGGAAAGTGGCCCTCCTTGGGCGTCTCCTCCAATCGTTAAAACTTCTTCTTTAAGCCATTACTTCAAGTTTTGTACCTGGGCGCAACCTATGTATGCCTCTGCTGATGGACGCACGGGCCGTGCGCCAAACGCACGGGCTTCCCGTGCGTGGTGCCGTAGCAACATCTCCAATTCCTCAATAATGCACGGGCTGTGCGTTCATGCACGCCATGCCCGTGCGTGGCTGCGAAGTAAAATCAGGTAATTTTCTCTTTTTTTTTCAAGTAAAAAAAACAAACAAACAAAAAAAAAATCACACCACAAACCGTTGGGTTGCCTCCCAACAAGCGCTATATTTAACGTCTCTAGCTCGACGCCTCCTGTTTATTTCAGTTTGTACCACCTTTGAATGCATATATTAGTTGTTTTGGATCGTGGTCAAGAACCGTTTTTGCTCTGTTTGCATCTAGTACTGCATACTTAGGATTTCCAAGCAAGTACATGAGTCCTGGTTTTGGAACATTTTGATCTGGTCATGCCCATGTTGTCCGTGGGTGTACACATATTCCATGCCCGTCTCATTCTGAAATAGTTTTCTCATGACATCTTGCACTTGCACGGCGTACACACATGGTTCTTGTGTTCTTTGTCCTGTTTTTGCTCCTTTTCGGTACCATACATGGGCTGAAAGTGTATAGACACACAATCCGTGTTTGGTTCTAAACTTTCTTGCTTTTCCAGGATATTCGGCTCCTCGTATTCGGTACCACTCCTTAGATGAATGGTACTTGGTTGTTCCTTCGAGTTAACCCGGTGTTGCTCGAAATGGCTCTTTTGATGTTGCTCACCAACAATGGTAGCTAATTGGCCTACTTGAGTCTCAAGATTTTTTATCGAACTGGCCAATTGCAACTCCATCATGTCCATCCTAGCCTCTTGTGCATCGAATTGGTTCCTTGTCTCACTTATAAATGAAGTCATTTGATTCATGAATGAAATGAGGGCGTCTTCCAAAGATGGCTTTGCCTCTGCATTGGTAAACCCATTCATTACATTGAAGCTTGATGGTGGTGGAATCACATTCTCCGTGTTAGCATATGAAAAATCTTCGTAATTCCTCCAATTTGAACAATAGTGCGTAGGAGTAGGATTATTCCCATAACTGTAGAAATTCCAGTTATTGAAATAATTGACTCCCTCCATCCGAGCGTGCACCTATAACAATTCAAAGAAACAAATCAAACATTGTAGAAGTAGAATTTACAAAAGAAAAATAAAACAAAATAAAAAATGTCTAAATTAAAAATAATTCTATCTATCGCAATATTAACACCAAAAATTGTATTAGTCCCCGGCAACAGCGCCAAAAACTTGTTCGCCTTATTTTTAGCTTCACCGCAAGTGTACGGTGTAGTTTATAGAATAGGGTAAGCAAGGTCATATCCACGGAGACTAATAAATTAGTGCGCTAAGTATTGAACCAAAATAGTTTTATTTTTATTTAGACAATCTTAATTTGATGATTGTTGTGGAGGTAAAGACAAGAATAACCACAAGAATACAAGATACTAAGAATAATGGAATTATCAAGAGAATGAAATGGATTCCCGGATTATGGTTTCAATTAATATTCCTCTTGTTGTCCGATTTAATCAAAGCCAAAGTTATTATCAATACGCCTATAAGACGATCACAACGGTATTTTATCCTCCCTCTCGAGATGTATATAAAGTGTAGATTGAAATATCTATGCTAGCATCTCTACTCAACATAAGATACACAACTCCTAAATGCACAAAAGATCAAATATCCTCACAAATATTCACAAACCTCTCGATTATGCAAATATTCATGTCAAGTACTCAAGATCTAATATTGAAGCTCATCTCTCGAATTATGAATCAATATATCAAACAAGTTAAATCATTGGCCAAGTGATAAAACAAGAATAAGAACAAAGTACTCAAATAGGCTTCAAGATAATAACTTCAACCAAGATTAAAACATTCAACAAGAGTTCAATTAATCTACTACCAAAACCCGGAAATCACAAGATGTTTAGCTACTCATTACACATAAACAACTCATAGACAAATTGTTCATATTCATGACAAGCTAAAATGAAAGATTAAAGCACAAAGAATGAGAAAACTTAGGGAAATGGATAATCTCTCAATTTATCTTCAATCCTCAAGCTCCGATTCGACCCGATTCTTCTCTTGATTCTTCCTTGATGAAGTTGAGCTATTTCTTGTGTTCTTGGGTCTTTTCGGACCTTTCCTCCCCGGTGTGCGCCCCAAGAAGTGGTATTTATACCCTTTTTGAAGTCTAGGTCAATTCTTTGTCATTTTGGAGTTTTCTGCAAGAACGCACGGGTCGTGCGCCCACGCATGGGCTACCCGTACGCCATCCCGTAGAAAACATCCAGTCTCTGTAGGGCACACGGGTCATGCGTCCACGCACGGGTTACCCGTGCGCCACCCAAATGTCCAAATTTGTTCACGAGGTCTTCATAAGAATTGTAGCCCTTTCTCTTAGATTTCCATATCCACTTGAATCACCTTAATATCAATTTTGTAGATAGAGTTATGGCCAAAATACTAAACCCTGCCAGTGCTGGAAATTCCATACGTGTTTGGATGTTCCTTGAGATAAATCTCCTTGTTGTTTGATCATCCATGCTTCTTTTGACACACGACTCATCACTATGACTCTATAATCCATATAGTTGGCTTCCAATTGGGTGTAATCGCTCGATTCATGATGATTCTAGGTCGCAATGCTCGTATTTGTCACAAAATCACTCCAAATATCGTTAAATTCCTACAAAACGAGCAAAGCGTAATATCTTTCCCACAAAGAGTGAATACAAACCATTTCATATGAGTTTATGCATGTCTAATCATCATTTTAGTCATATTTATACCTCAAAATACATGCAAAACTCACACCTATCAAAATCCCCCAAACTTAAACTGTTGGCCGTCCCGGTCAACGCTTTTAAAAACTAGACAACACATGATTGGGAGTAATGAAAAGTAGAACGCACAACAACTCCATAAAATTCGCATTGTTTATCGTAGGTGTCAAGCAACGAATCAACCAAGCCTCAAACATCTAACATAGAGCACACATCAAAGAAACCATGGTAAATGTTAAGAATTACGCCTCACAAAGATCAAGTGTATACTCTCATCTCAAATGAATATAGGATGTGTTTACGCTCAATTCAATTCAATGTTGAAGAATTACCATAGGCTTGCAAATCGTCTCATATCTCCGCCACTAGAATGTATGCAATTTGTGAATCAAAAAGGACTTCTCTCTTTGGTTGTAATGAAGGCTCTTTGGTTAGGGTAGGAAAATATAGATAGAGTGACTCAAACTCGAGCGTATAGACCGGTGAGCATATAGATCGTCAACGTTAAAGCTTAATATGCTACCCAAATCATCTCTCATTTTCATCAACTCTTCTTATCTCCATCTCCTTTCTTTTGTAAACATTATCACCTCACATACAATTCTTAGCCTCCAAGTTCATTCAATGAAAACTCACATCATAAAGTCAATTTTTTTTTTCTGACTCTTTTATGAATTTTCAACATTTCTTTTCTCCTCATTTTCTTCTTTTTTTTTTGTCCCCATCAACCAATTTTGCACAATTATCCAACTTTTCGGTTCCAACCCATTCAACCTCATTCACTCCCTCTACTCAATGTTCTACGCTCAAGTGTAGGGTAACAAATATATCAAGTTAAAGGCTTGAATTGTTGCTATCAAGAAATTAGGCAATAGGCTCAAGTTGGCTAACTAGGGATTTCAATATCATCTTAGGTAAGCAAAAGGCTTGAAGGGCTAACAAAAATGGCCTTTGATCATTTTCACATTCGCGCATACAACATGTGACCTTGACAGAGATACCGAGCAAGTTCTAGAATTCTAACAACATGAATGATACACTCAAATCAATCAACAAGATCGCATATGATGAAAAGTAAAGGCTCAAAAGCTGTGAGGCTTGCAAATACGTAATTCAAAGCATCAAACCATGTTCTCAATATCCAAATGCTCAATATCATCTATTCATGGTTCAATCAACTCATGCTCAACACCCAATCCAAACAATACAAAATTTTCAAAATCAAGCACAAGTTACAATCAAGAGATCAACTCACTCCCTAAAATCTATGAAAGCAATAAACGTGCTAAAATAATAAACGTGTTTCTAATGCAAATGCAACCTAAAATGCTCTACATGCAACTATATGAAAACACACAAAAATGCAATTTTATTTTTCTATCCACACATTTCATATCAAAATAACTATCTCTCCCCCCAAACTTAAATGAAATTATATCGCACGTAAGAAAAGATAGAATTTCAATAAAAACATTGTGGATTGGACCTGATTTATTATGGAGGTGGTGGCGGAAAGTGGCCTCGGGGCGTCTCCTCCAATCGCTAAAACTTCTTCTTTCGGCCATTCTTCAAGTTTTGTACCTGAGCGCGACCTATGTACGCCTCTGCTGATGGACGCACGGGCCGTGCGCCAAACGCACAGGCTGCCCGTCTCCAATTCCTCAATAACGCACGGGCTGTGCGTTCATGCACGCCATTCCCGTGCGTGGCTGCGAAGTAAAATCAGGTAATTTTCTCTTTTTTTTTTTCAAGAAAAAAAACAAACAAACAAAAAAAAAATCACACCACAAACCGTTGGGTTGCCTCCCAACAAGCGCTATATTTAACGTCTCTAGCTCGACGCCTCCAGTTTATTTCAGTTCGTACCACCTTTGAATTCATATATTAGCTGTTTTGGATCGTGGTCAAGAACTGTTTTTGCTCTGTTTGCATCTAGTAATGCATACTTGGGATTTCCAAGCAAGTACATGAGTCCTGGTGTTGGAACATTTTGGTCTGGGTCATGCCCATGTTGTCCGTGGGTGTACACATATTCCGTGCCCGTCTCATTCTGAAATAGTTTTCTCATGACATCTTGCACGCGCTGCACGGGCGTACACACATGGTTCTTGTGTTCTTTGTCCTGTTTTTGCTCCTTTTCGATACCATACATGGGCTGAAAGTGTATAGACACACAATCCGTGTTTGGTTCTAAACTTTCTTGCTTTTCCAGGATATTCGGCTCCTCGTATTCGGTACCACTCCTTAGATGAATGGTACTTGGTTGTTCCTTCGAGTTAACTTCGGTGTTGCTCGGAAATTGGCTCTTTTGATGTTGCTCACCAACAATGGTAGCTAATTGGCCTACTTGAGTCTCAAGATTTTTTATCGAACTGGCCAATTGCAACTCCATCATGTCCATCCTAGCCTCTTGTGCATCGAACTGGTTCCTTGTCTCACTTATAAATGAAGTCATTTGATTCATGAATGAAATGAGGGCGTCTTCCAAAGATGGCTTTGCCTCTGCATTGGTAAACCCATTCATTACATTGAAGCTTGATGGTGGTGGAATCACATTCTCCGTGTTAGCATATGAAAAATCTTCGTAATTCCTCCAATTTGAACAATAGTGCGTAGGAGTAGGATTATTCCCATAATCGTAGAAATTCCGATTATTGAAATAATTGACTCCTCCATCCGAGCGTGCACCTATAACAATTCAAAGAAACAAATCAAACATTGTAGAAGTAGAATTTACAAAAGAAAAATAAAACAAAATAAAAAATGTCTAAATTAAAAATAATTCTATCTATCGCAATATTAACACCAAAAATTGTATTAGTCCCCGGCAACAACGCCAAAAACTTGTTCGCCTTATTTTTAGCTTCACCGCAAGTGTACGGTGTAGTTTATAGAATAGGGTAAGCAAGGTCATATCCACGGAGACTAATAAATTAGTGCGCTAAGTATTGAACCAAAATAGTTTTATTTTTATTTAGACAATCTTAATTTGATGATTGTTGTGGAGGTAAAGACAAGAATAACCACAAGAATACAAGATACTAAGAATAATGGAATTATCAAGAGAATGAAATGGATTCCCGGATTATGGTTTCAATTAATATTCCTCTTGTTGTCCGATTTAATCAAAGCCAAAGTTATTATCAATACGCCTATAAGACGATCACAACGGTATTTTATCCTCCCTCTCGAGATGTATATAAAGTGTAGATTGAAATATCTATGCTAGCATCTCTACTCAACATAAGATACACAACTCCTAAATGCACAAAAGATCAAATATCCTCACAAATATTCACAAACCTCTCGATTATGCAAATATTCATGTCAAGTACTCAAGATCTAATATTGAAGCTCATCTCTCGAATTATGAATCAATATATCAAACAAGTTAAATCATTGGCCAAGTGATAAAACAAGAATAAGAACAAAGTACTCAAATAGGCTTCAAGATAATAACTTCAACCAAGATTAAAACATTCAACAAGAGTTCAATTAATCTACTACCAAAACCCGGAAATCACAAGATGTTTAGCTACTCATTACACATAAACAACTCATAGACAAATTGTTCATATTCATGACAAGCTAAAATGAAAGATTAAAGCACAAAGAATGAGAAAACTTAGGGAAATGGATAATCTCTCGATTTATCTTCAATCCTCAAGCTCCGATTCGACCCGATTCTTCTCTTGATTCTTCCTTGATGAAGTTGAGCTATTTCTTGTGTTCTTGGGTCTTTTCCAGACCTTTCCTCCCCTGGTGTGCGCCCCAAGAAGTGGTATTTATACCTTTTTGAAGTTTAGGTCAATTTGTCATTTTTGGAGTTTTTCGCAAGAACGCACGGTCGTCGTGCGCCACGCACTGGGCTACCCGTGCGCCATCCCGTAGAAAACATCCGGTCGTAGGGCGCACGGGTCATGCGTCCATGCACGGTTACCCGTGCGCCACCCAAACGTCCAAATTTGCTCGCGGGGTCTTCATAAGAATTGTAACCCTTTCTCTTAGCTTTCCATATCCACTTGAATCATCTTAATATCAATTTTGTAGAGAGAGTTATGGCCAAAATACTAAACTCGCCGATCTTGGAAATTCCATACGCGCGTTTGGATGTTCCTTGAGATAAATCTCCTTGTTGTTTGATCATCCATGCTTCTTTTGACACACGACTCATCACTATGACTCTATAATCCATATAGTTGGCTTCCAATTGGGTGTAATCGCTCGATTCATGATGATTCTAGGTCGCAATGCTCGTATTTGTCACAAAATCACTCCAAATATCGTTAAATTCCTACAAAACGAGCAAAGCGTAATATCTTTCCCACAAAGAGTGAATACAAACCATTTCATATGAGTTTATGCATGTCTAATCATCATTTTAGTCATATTTATACCTCAAAATACATGCAAAACTCACACCTATCAGACGACTGAATCCATCTAACTTACTCCAACCTGATGTAAGATGGCTGAGAGACCATCCACCAGAACTAATCATTGGAGATGTAAGAGAAGGTGTGAAAACTAGATCCAGAACTCAACAAGAAGCAATGTTTACTTGATTCATCTCACAAATAGAGCCAAAAGATGTGTCACAAGCATTGGATGACACACATTGGATTCAAGCCATGCAAGAAGAGCTAAATCAGTTTGAAAGGAACAAAGTGTGGGAATTGGTTCCAAGACCTACCCATCAAAATGTTATTGGCACTAAATGGGTGTTCAGAAACAAGATGAATGAGGAAGGTTCTGTGGTGAGAAACAAAGCAAGATTGGTAGCCAAAGGGTATTGCCAAGAAGAAGGAATAGATTTTGATGAAACTTTTGCTCCTGTGGCAAGATTGGAAGCAATAAGAATGTTTCTTGCCTATGCAGCTCACAAGAACTTTATTGTATATCAAATGGATGTAAAAAGTGCATTCCTCAATGGATTATTGGAAGAAAAAATATATGTTGAACAACCTCGAGGATTTGAGCAAAAGACTCTTAGAGATAAGGTATACAAACTCAAAAAGGCTTTATATGGATTGAAACAGGCACTCAGAGCATGGTATGATACATTATCACAATTCTAACTGAGAACGGATTCACAAAAGGCAAAGTGGATAGAACGCTCTTCAGAATTCAAGATGGGAAGAGTATACTGCTTGTTCAATTATATGTGGATGACATCATCTTTGGATCCACAAACAAAGAGCTGTGTGATAAATTCTCAAATCTTATGCAAAGCAAATTCGAAATGAGCATGATGGGAGAGCTGACATTCTTCCTTGGACTCCAAGTAAAATAGCTAAAGGATGGAACCTTCATAAGTCAGACAAAATACACCAAAAATTTAATGAAGAAATTTGGTATGGAAGAGAAGTCTTACGTGAAAATATCAATGAATACATCATCAAAATGGATATGGATGCGGAGATGGCAAGCACATGTAGATCAAACAAGATACGAGCACTTATTGGATCATTGCTCTATCTCACAAAGAAGCGGAGGCCAAACATCACCTTTCTTTGTAGGTGTATGTGCAAGATTTCAATCTGCTCAAAAGAAAGCCACATGACCGCATGCCCAAGAGAATCTTGAGATATTTGAAAGGAAGCGAAGTTGGCTTATGGTATCCAAAGGAAGGTGAATTCAAGCTAATTGGTTATTGAGACTCGACTATCTTTGGATGTAGAGTTGACAGAAAAGTACCTCACCACATGTCAAATGCTTGGAAATAAAGCTAATTTCTGGTTTAGCAAGAAGCAAAATTCAATAGCTACCTCCACAATTTGAAGTGGAGAATACATAGTTGCGGGCAACTGTTGTCCCCAAGTCTTATGGATGAGACAACAGCTGAGAGACTATGAGGTTGAAGAAAAGGAAATTCCAATTATGTGTGATAACACAAGTGCAATTGCAATCACTCAAAATCATGTGTTGCATTCAAGAACAAAGCACATTGATGTCAGATATCACTTCATAAGAGATCATGTTGAAAAGAAGGACATCACCTTGGAATATATCTCAATTGATAAGCAATTAGCTGACATATTCACAAAACCATTATGTGAATCAAGATTTGAAGAACTCAAACATGAATTGGGGTTAATTGAGCTGAGTTGACATTCAGAAGACTCAAAGAAAAGAGATGGAACACGAAAAGATGAAAAAGAGTGAACTCTTAAATCGCCTAAGTAAATCACCAGATCGGAGAATCAGTGCATCGAGTTAGTGACAAATTTGAGTATCTATGTGCAAAGAGAGAAGAGTTAAATCATCTAAGGAATAAGCTGAGTCATTTATGAGCAAAGTGACAAAAACGCAGTCGTTTTTACTAAGCGGGAATGTTTTTAAGAATGACGTCAAAGATAATTATGACGTGTCTGATCAAAAGTGCACACACAAAGCTTATGATTGGATATAAATGCTGCCACATTAAATACGAGAGATTAAAGGTTAATCGGCGTGCAAGATCTGAATCGTTGATTTTGATCAAATTTCAAAAACCACCCGCACGTCCTTTCATGACCCATACTTAAACCATTTCGTCCATTTTTTTTCTCTCACTTTACCAAAACTATTCATCTCTCTCAAGGCAAAAGAAAGAAACTTCTCTCTCAAAACCCTACAAACCCTCAAGATCATTTTCTAAGTTTCGTTTGATAAAACATCTAGAAATGGCACCTACTCATGATTTTGTCAAGCTAGGAAAGCAAATCCACACCGGGTCTCTTGTGGATTTCAACGGCATGCTTAAACAGGATCCGACAAAGACTCTCGTGAAGAAAATTGAGAAAGCTGGAAAAATCTGGATTAAAACCATTTTTGACGATGGAGTTCCCAATGACCTACGTGGAAGAGGTCGCACAATTCTACGTGAACGCTGAAGTTCACGATGAGGGCATCAAGTCCTCTGTTCACGGAAAAGAGTTCACCATCCGCCAGGATCGCGCGAACACATCGCTTGTTGCCGGCGGAAGGAGTGCGAGGAGATTTATGAGGTGATATTGACTGGGCCGCTTGGAAGGAAGTAGCCAAAGTCGATTGTGGCCGAGAAAGTGGTCTATGACTAACAAGAAAAATTTCTTTCGAAAGAGACTACCACAAATTATGGACATCGTTGCCAAATGCATAGACATCAAATTTGGCGGCTTTGACCGATTGTCCAAAGCTAAATTGATCGTGAATGGCCGCGATCATTGAAGAAAAGAAAGTGAGTTCATTTGAGCTTGTATACTGCCAGACTGCCGCGAGAATGTTGGGAATAAATCCTTGAGGAGAATGGCACGTTTGGAGGTTCCTCGTGTACGGCCTGGTGATTATTGAGGATGATGGAAGCAAAGGAGTTCCTCTTCGACTGGAAAGGCGTTCCATGTAAATAAGAGTATGTTTCGATCAAACCTCTCCGCGCGAGAAGAGAGCTTGCACTAAGAGAGGGTGACACGAGTGAGGGGGAATCGATTGACCACTGAAGATACTGATTGTCTCCTCTCTCTCCAAAGAAGAAGGCTCGCTCTGCACTGCCATAGAAAATGCACGCCCCTGCTGACAAAGAAAAGGAAATCTGCACTGCCCATGTAGCCGAGTCACACTGCTCCCGCGGCCGTGTCTCTGCCTGCCCGCAGTGATGGAGAAAAGAACCATTAATCCCTTCTCCGGTGATCAAGAAGAAAGGATCGCCATTAACAAGAAGAAGGCAAGTGCCTCTAAGACAACTGCGAAGGCTCTTACCTTCAACGAACAGGAGGAAGTGGAACCGGATGTTCCTCCGGTGAAAACAAAAAAAAGAAGAAGACTTTCCAAGCTCTCCGAGCTTGAGAAACCGCCGAGTCCGCTACTCACCGGTGGAAAAGATACCGAGGCTGCTGGAGAAGTAGAGTCTCCGGAAGTTATTGATGAAACGGCCAAGTCTCACGAGGCCGTCGGAGAGGCAACTCAAGACCCACTGTAAGACAGAACAAGCGAGGAACAAGGAATGGCTATGACAACCGAATTACCTATTGAAAGGGTTGTGTCTCACTTTAGAGGCTACCGAGAATGTCGGCAAAGAAAGTTTGCTACCCTCAATCCCCGAGCAAGAAGGGACGGGGGGAAGGCGAAGACAATGATGATGATGTGATGATCCTATCCCGACCATACCCAAACATTCAAAATCGTCTCACGAGAATGGAGAAAATGGAAGTTGAGTCAATCCAGGGAACAGTTCCAAAGACCGAATTTTTTGAAGAAGAAGAGGCTGTTGAACTTTCTCGGATTGACCAATGTGGTCCAAGCACTGCATGTAAGAAAAGCGCACGAGATATCTTGCAGATCTTCAAGGACAAGGAGAATGAGAGATGGCGAGAGGAAGGCGAGGCTCGTGAAAAGGCGATGTTGTCCCTTTCTGGAACCCGATCATACACATCACCTCACGCGTCTATCAGACGGTGAAGAGGATTCGAACCTGCTTCGCCGCTACGTAAGAGTTGCAAATGCAGCAAGCAATGCAAGAATCGAGAATCCTACATGAGCAAAGGATGATGGAAGGACGAGGGAGTCCTCCACATCACTGGAGATTGATCCCATGGGAGTTGTGCAAAGATTGCCATCATTGTTGTCATTGCCACCACTTCCCCGGCTCATTCGGAGGAAGGTATTAAGGGAAATGGCGATGGCGGGATTGTGGGGACCCGGTCGAGCAACCCCTAATGAAGGTGTCTTACCACCGCCCCAACGGTGAATACTCAATGGGACAGTGAGTCGGAGACGAGTGAGCCCATTCCAAGTCACTCGGTGGTGTGCCGATTGAGGGGAAAACTCCCTCCACTGCAGTAAGGTCGGAGGATCTGCGGTGACTCACAACGAATCTCGGAGGCGAAGTGGAGAAGGAACAACAATGGATACACAACAAGTTGTCCTTTGAAGAGGCTCAGGCGATTAAAGCATGTCTCGGTGAAGTGCCAATCGCTCTCCGAGCAATGACGCTGGCGTGCGGTCGAGGCACATGAAGGAAGCGCACGGGAGTTAACACTGGCAATGAAAGTGCAATCCATGGAGTTGAGACTCTAGTGGATGCCACCTCGAGAAGACCCCAAGGCAGTACCGACACCGTCGAAGGGGATGTCCAAGGCCTCGCTATAGTTGAGGCTGCAGGAGGTAATGAAGGCCAACAGGAGGTTGAGACTTCGCAGGGTAAAGAGCGAAAGCGCGGAACATCCCTCCCGCTATCATTGATCCATCGAGAAAATGAGATAAGTGCCCTTCACGATTCCCAAGATAATCTGATGTAACTTTTTGGGATCCGAAGGTGAAGATGAAGTTGAGTCATCCCCTATTGCCGATCCAAAAGACTCGGTGAGAATGTTCCAACCACGAGTAAGTCGGCCTCAAGACTACTCGCAAAACATTCAACTTTGATGATGAGTCACCCATGGAAATCTCATTATCGTCCGATGACGCTTCGATAAGCCGGGACACCAACTCATGTGGAAAAACCGGTTGAGACCGAAGAATGCATTCAGACAAGTGAGGCTCGGCAAAAGGCTGGATCGACTTCACAATGAGACCACGGTAAAACAGAGTCCACTGCGCGGGCTCCCAAGCCGCAGCAGTTCGACTCCTCGGGGGACTTCACGAGCACCAATTGTCATTGGCGATTCGATTTGCCCGTGATGATCCTTTTGTAGAATCATTTCCCTTCTCTCTGGAAGTACACGACCTCCGAAGAGTCACTAGAGATCGAGAGCGCTTCCATAAACTCCGATCTGTTATTCCAACAGACACCATTATTCTAGCGGATTATGACTTTGATTTGCTTGGCGCTTGGTGAGACAAGATGTACCGAGTGAGGTTGGGGAAGTTTTCAAAGCCTTATTTTTGAGATTGAAAAGATGGAGAGGCACCAGGCCTCACCATTTGGACATGAGGTGGATATGAGACGCCAACCTTACGGGCGATCTACGAGGCATAATAGTCGGGACAGGAATGGTGGCAACAACAAAGAGACAATGCACGTGGAACAAGCTCGATATTTCAGGACATTATTCAACAAGTTGCTAGTCGGCGGTGATAATCTTGATCAAAGACAAAAATGCAAGAGCACATCGAACAAATGCATGAATCTCACACCACGAGAGATAAAGCGATGCGTGAATATAATAAGAAAGAGCTCTTGCGCGTAGAGGAGAACATGGATCGAAAGTTGGCCTTCTCATGGTGAGATAAAGTTGGTAGCAGTGAATCAACGCCACCCGCTCAATTCCGTGCGGCATACTCTCAGCAGATTGAAGCAGAACTCGGCTATCAGAGACTAGACTTCATGCTTGCTAGCTTGTTTCAGGGGTCCCTCTCTCCTTTGATGATGCCAAAAGGGGGAAGAGGAATACCTAAAAGCGCTGAAGGGATCTGAAGCTGAGAAAGGATGACTTGTTGTGAAGGAAAGACAGTGAGGAAGTAATAAGAGAGAAGAAAGGAAAATCTGTTGAGGGGAAGGCTCGAAAGATGTGACCTTGATGATTGCTAAAAACCCCAACAAGGTCTTGTCACGGTGATATTATCGGCAAACTACGATGACTCGCCACTCCAACACTCTGCGGCACCTATGGATGAAAAGAGAAAGACAGATTGAAGCGAGGGATGAAGGAAGTGGAAGGAAAGATGGATGCGAGTTATGAACATTCGAAACAACATGGAGGCATTCAATGACGAGAGACACTTATGCCATTTTAGATGCAGGAGGCAAGGCAAGATCGTTGATGAATTCAAAACGCCGCATCCCGGAAGGTTACTTTGCAAATATGTCCATGGCTCAAGCACAGGATTTATCTTGGGAAAAAGGTCTCAAACTATGTGAAGAAGCCGGACTGGGCAGGACTCTTGGCGGTCGCTCTGCTGGTCACTCTGCTAGTCACTCAAATTGGGAAAAAGAAGGCCCCAATACAATACACGCCCAGGCGGAGGAAGAAGCGAGTGGTGGAGGAAGAGGTTTGAGACTAGATCTATGCCCAAAAACATTGAATACATAGATCCAGGCAAGAAAGGAGGGATCTATTGAAATTTGGATTTGACGAAGTAGCCAACTGCAAGTGGCTAAGAACAATCTTGAGTATGTGAAGAGAATTGAAGAGGAAAATAAAAGACAAACTCGGCTATGGGAGGAAAGACAAGAAAGAGGCGAGAAGAGATGAAGTTGCGAGAAAGGCGTATGAGAAAAAGAAGGCGGTGAAGATGAGAAAAAGAGAAAAAGGTCGAAGATGACAGAGCTGAAGAAGATAAAAGAAGGAGGCAACGAAGGAGATGCAGTGTTGCTGTCCACCCCTTCATGTATTTTACTATGTAAATACATTTTTATGTAAATCTTACGTACATCGAATAAAATCGTACAATTTCTATACTTGTGTAGATGTAGAACAAAGTATAGTTACTTTAAGTTCCATTTAAGCTCGATACACCTTGTAAAACAACTATGTAAAGAACAAGAATGTTATGATCAATAAAAGATTGATTCTACGCATACATTGCGTGATTCTACATTGTGCATGCGTATCTTTTCTTTGTCACTTTATTGTATGAATGTTTTAAGTTTTGGCATCATCAAAAAGGGGGAAATTGTTGGGAAATTATTTTAGATTTTGATGAATGCCATGTAAAACTCGAATAGAAAGTTGGCACCCCATTTTTGTTGTAAATTGCATTATAATAGATAGAAATTTGGTCAGTGAGTTAAGTCGGCTATGCTGAACATGCAAGAAGACAACTCGAGACTAGAAGGAAGACTCATTGTGAAGCAATCGAGTGTGGCAAAGAAGAGAAGACAGGAACTCGACTGAAGGAGCAGCTGAGATGCAGCTGAGTGAAGTATCAGTTAAGTCAACTCAAGATAGCCATGCTTCAAGTTGAAGTGACAGAAGAGTCATCCAATGATTGGAAGTCGACTCAAGTCACCTGGGGAAATTAAGAAAATGCGGTCAAGTCGAGATAATGAAAGAGATCCGTTGCACGAGTAAATCAAGAGAATTACTTAAACAAGTAATACCTCCATACTACCTTTCTTGAAGTGCTCAGTCCCAGAAGCATGCAAAAGGAATAAACCAATGGGAAGCACTGCACCGTGTCAGAACTCTGAAAAGCTGAAGAATCGTTCATACGAGGAAATGTAAATTCCAAGGACTGCAACAAGATAAGCCAACGACCACAAGTGTCTTTTGAAAATAAGCCTATCTCTTCAACGGGAAAATTTTCAAAAGAACACTATAAAAGGCTTAGGAGTTTATTTGAGAAGAGGTTACCTTGACAACTCGAACCACGAACATTCAAGCTAACATTTGAATCAGTAACCAAAAATATTCCCAAGTAATTCAAGATCAATCCTCAAGCCTACATTACGAAGGAAATCAATCCAACACTCACTGTGAAGGAAAGACAACTTCTATCGGTTGAAGAGGAAACATTTGAAGAATCAAAGGGTCTACATTCCACGGAGGATTGTAGGAAGGTTCAAGATCGAACCAGTCTCAAGTTTTGGAGGGCTTCGTAATCAAATCCAAGGAGCTTGAGCAAGTGGGGTGTAGTAGCAAAAGGGATTGCCGTGTGAAGAAGTCGAATCGACGAGAAGCCCGGTATTTGTGTGACCAAGGCATCTCGGACTAAGTCCCAAAGGATCAAGTCATTTGTGTGATCAAGACTTGTATCGGCGTTAACCACTCGTATATTGATCAATACTTAGTGGATTCCTCCGGGAGTTGGAGAAGAAAGGAGTAGAAGAATTACCCCATCTTGAACCTCTATAAAAACTTATTGTGTCATTTACATTTCAAAGACTTTAATTTCGCATATTATTTTCATATATCTCATTTGACATATTTGCTATCCAATTGATAATTAACTAAGTGCTAAAACCAAGTATTAAAACAAACTTAACCAAATTCAAGGTGTTAAGTCTTGTGAAAACATATCACACGGTCGAGTTAAGTCTTTAGTCAAAACAATTTGAGTTATTCTATCAACGGCTCGGTTAGTGCATTGAGTGACTAACTCTTTGATTAACTAACTTAGTTATCCATCAAGGACTCAATTTGTGAAGTATTAACTCTGAATATTTTAAAAGGACTAAATCGAAAAGTTGGTAAGGTTTATTCAACCCCCCCTTCTAAACCTTACACTCACACCCCTTGGGACCTACAAATTGGGATGTGTTATTGTACGGAGATAATTTTAAAAAAATTAAGAGACTAATTAGGGCGCGATTGGATGTGCTTTCATTTTAAAAAAATTTATTTTGCTAGAGAATAGTAGTGAAATTTTTTTGGAAGAAAAAAGATGGATTTTGATAGTGTGGTTGGATGTGAGATAAAAAAGTAATAATGAAAGTTGATTTGATTTAAAAATAGTAAAATAATGATTATATATGATTGATAGTTAGAAATGTGTGAGTGATCGAATAGTGAAATTTGTGGGAGAATGTGTGATAATGATTAGTTTATTTGAAAAATGTGTAGATGTGATTGGTAAGAGAAAAAATGAGAAAAAGTGAAAGTGAGAATAATATATTTTCTGAAAATTTTCAAAAACAATCTCATGTTTGGTCCAAAACAATTCTCCAATGGAACGAAAATGGAATATCTTCCACATCCAATCGCGGCCTTAGGGTTCGAACCCTGATCAACACTTTTCAAATTCGAGTGAGCGATACATGTAAGCTCGTGGTAATTGTTAGATAAATGTTTTTATCATAATTTTGATGATTTTGTTTAACTGTGTTTTTACACCAAACAATGTCCCCAATTGTTGTCCAAATACTCCTAATCGTTTTAAATTATTCTTCGGAGTATTCTCGATGTTTATTTTTCGATTATTCAAAACAATTCGTTTCGAGCGATATAAAAAGTGATTTTTATGTTTTAAAGTGTTTTTAACAATTACCGAATACCATCAAGGTATAATGGCGCGCTCGAAAAACGAAGTCGGAATTTTTCTGACGGACCGGAACTCCCTGGAATGAGGTCAATCAGTGCATGAACTACATCTCAAGTTTATCTCTTGCAAAATGAACCAGGGAAGGGTCAACCCCATGTGTTGACCCAGGTGTTTTGGCTCCCCTGCCTCTGTGTTTCCAATCTGTTCTTTCTTTAAACAAGCAGGGATAGGTCGACCAAGTGGTCGACGTTCGATCCGTCGACTGTATGGGGGTCTCACCGCAATGAATTTAATTTCAAATCTTTGTACTGATCGACCGGTCGACCCACAGGTCGACCAGTTCAAAATCTGACAATTTTGAGCTTGTGGGAGACAGTTTTTCCTGATTTTGTGGGGTTGATTTGTAAGAGCTATAATCTTGATTTAATCTATATTTTCTTTACAGATTTCACTCTCAAAGAGGAGCCTATCAATGTTCAAGACATCTCCTATAAATAGAGGAAAATTTGAAGCAACAAAATACAACACAACTACACAAGCAATACAATACAAGCAAACTTTGTTCTTTATTTTCATACTCTTGTTGTATTTCTAGCCTAAGTCTTTCACTTGCACATCTTGAGTACTAGGCTTTATTTTTCATTACACTTGCACTTCAAAGTTGTATACTTCATAATCGAGTTGTAATCTTGAATTTATGTTCATCATCCAAAACAAGATATCCTTGTTAGTGTTCTTGTGGTAAGAGCACACTTGGGTGATTTGAGGTGTTGAAGAGTTTGGTACTCTTCAAGGTGTTGAAGAGTTTGGTGCTCTTCGAGGTGAAGAAGAGTTTGGTGCTCTTCGAGGTGAAGAAGAGTTTGGTGCTCTTCTTAGGTGATGTTGTGAGAAGAATGTAGTACTCTTCAAGGTAAAGATTGTAATAGTGTGGTGTCTATTAATAAACTTTTTCCTTTTCGAAATCCATCCCGGATATACTGGGATGGTAGAGCACATAGTCCCTAGATGGGGTGAAACTCTATAAATCATCGAGTGTTGTTTACATTTCCGCACTTACATTCTTGTCATCTTTCATACATTCGAAAAAGAGGGGGATATTCTGAAAATCGGCATAATATATGCACCCCCTCTAGATTATTGTAGCCACTTGGACTAACAGTAATATCGACACACATTAAATAGTTGATAAAATTATTTTATCTACTTGTCATGTAACAATAACGTTAAAATACGCAATAAAGCACCATTTGTTTTTATAAATTCATGTATTCATAAACAATACAGCATGTATAAAATTTATTATTATGTACTATTACAACCTCAAAACAACAAAAAGAAAAGGAAAAAGAAGCACACAATCACTCATAAAACACACCACAAATCTAATGATACACAATGAAACTTAACGAAACACGACAATGACAATTACATACTTCATAAACAGGGGAATGGACAACAATAGGAATGCCAAGTAATTGCAAGCTTCATGGTAGTTTATTTATTGAAGAAACCACCTGCCATCTTCATCACATTATCCCCATACCCACTTTCCGACTTCGATGAAGGCTCGTCAGTTTTTTCGCCGCCGTCGCCGGACGGCTTGTTCAAGAAACCCTCTGCCTTCTTAACATAATTATCCTCAGCATCGCCACCCTCGGCGGTGCCGTCCGACGGCTTGTTGAAGAAATTTTCTGCCTCCTTAACATAATCCCCAGCACCGCCGCCAGCTTGTTTTTCACCTTCACTGGTTTCAGTAATGGCAGCGGCGGTGGGAGCGTCCGAAGGCTTGTCCAAGAAATCCTCTGCCTCCTTAACATAATCCCCAGCACCGCTGCCAGCGCCAGCTGGTTTTTCGTCGTCGGTGGTTTCAGTATTAATGGTGGCGCCGGTGGGAGCATCCGACGGCTTGTCCAAGAAATCCTCTGCCTCCTTAACGTAATCATCAGCACCGCCGCCAGATGGCTTTTCGCCGTCGGTGGTTTCAGTAATGGCGGTGGCGGTGGGAGCGGTTTTCACATCGTCAGAATCACCGGCGGCGGGTTCGGACGCCGTAACGTCGGGTGTGGTAGTGTTTTTGTCGCCGGAAGCAGGGGCGGGGGTGTTGTACTGGCGGAGATAGTTTTCGGCCTGATCGACGTATTTTCCGACGCCCGTGGTCTCATCTAGCTTGCCGTACTCCTTGGCGGCGTCGAGGATATCGGCGGAGGCGCCGGCGACTTTAGCCTTGTCATACTTCTCCGGCTCGTTGCGGAACTGGGCTTGAGCCGCATCAGCCACCACCTTGGCGCTGGCGAAAAGATCGGAGTTTGTGTGTTCGCCCTGGTTGTTGGGCTGATCGGAAGTGGGCTTGGGCTGACCGCCTTTGGCTAAGCTGGAAAAGAAATCCATTGGGGAAAAAATGAGATGAAATGAGACTATGAGAGGGAAAATGGAAAATGGAATTTTTGGTTGTGAGGAGAATTGGAGGGAATGGCAGGGAATAAATAGAAGGAACTGTTAAGAAGAAGGATTTTCAGTGTTGGGATTTGGGAACGTGTCGTGGCATTAAGGGCGTCTTTGGGAGTGGGGGGCCGGATTGTCAATTGAAAAAGATTGATCCATTTAGAGAAATTTTATTTAAATAAATTATTTTTTCTTATTATTATATGTCGCATATCTAAATAGTGGAACATAAAGTGAATTTTTGTTCTACAAAATAAGTGAAACATGAGACCTCATCTAATGGAGTCACAAGGTTATCCAACTATTTATTTGTGAGTTTGGATAAAATTTGACATCAAAGGTATCACTAAGAAGTTCGTACTTGAGATGGTGCAATGTGGTTAATATATGATGTATGTAGATAATTAATATGTGTTTTCTTTTATTTTTTTAGTACAATTCTAAAAGGGATGGAAAATTCTAATAGGGATGGGTGTGATGAGGACCAAACTCATGTGAAAACCTTTTAAATTGAGCAGTAAACCACTTGTGTCATATTCAATCCCCAATTAATATGCGTTCAATTATTTATAAAATGAGTTACTTATTCAAGCAATCACTGAATATTGCTTGTGTGTATTCAACCAAGTGTTGTGAAAAAATCTTATGAATTACATAAGGAAAAAGGATAGTTTTATGTTTTTCCTGATGAAATTAATTTCATGACACATGTAAATATGTAAATTTATTTATTTTAATTGGTTTAAATTTGACCAAATATCGAGTTCCTCATTGAAATTAAGATATATTTTTCTTAAAGTTGTTTTCTTTTTGAAAGAAAAAAAAAGGGATTGAGAATGCGTAATGGCAATTATACAGATAGTCTCTCGTACACAACTAGGACTAATTTGAGTTATATGTATTTGGTTTCGAATATTTTCAAGAAATACCTTTTAAACACATTTTCAAAAAGCAATTTTATTTTCAAACTATTCACCCTATTTTCAAAGAAAAATGCTATACATAGAACCCCTCACTCCCTTTTCACCCCTTACATTTATTTAGAAAGGATAAATGCCAATTGACTTTGTTGTTTTTCTTTTTCTCTCCTTACGTTTTTTCAATTTATGATTCCTTTGGTGAGAGTTGGTTTCTCCCCTCCGTGAATTTTTTTTTCCATTTGTTTTTCTTTTCATTTTTAGATTTATTCAAATATTAATAGATATGTTCTTCTAGGACCTCATATGAAGTTTTTCCTCAGTTTTCGGTAGATATACAGATCAAAAAGGAGTCTAGTGTGGATCGTCCAAATCTTGATTGAAAGTGAAAGCAATCACTCATCCGACCAAGAATCACAACTCATTGAGTTTTAATATAATGTTTTATGATCTATTGTATCTGTGTAGTTTTATTTTTTGTTTACCTTCACATTCTTCTTTGTTTGAAAGGTAGAATTTATTTGGAGTTTTTTTTTAGTTTCAGGATTTTGTATCTTGGTTATTTCATATTGATTAATAAAAGTGCAATTTCCATGTGAGCTCAATTACTCAGTCACCCGTTATTTTACATCTAAAATAAGTAAATCAGATATGTTTTAAAAATAAAATATCATCTCCCAAAAAAAATCATAATATATTAATAAAAATGAATTCAATCATGTTAAGCTTCTTTTTCTTCTTTTTATTTTGTAAGTTTAGCGAACGTGTCATGTCAATCACACAAGACCGTGTTTGGGACGCGATTATTACTCGTTTGGCTAGG